>BOPP01000004.1:21636858-21661619 GCA_017312745.1 Gryllus bimaculatus | reverse complement strand
CCCTCCCTCTCTGTCTTCACTTGCAGTATTTATCTCCAAATGCACTTGTTTTCATTCAGAAACTTGAATTCTTTTTCGGAATTGTGCAACCGGCTTCCATTTCGTTTTTATAGAGCTGCTGAATTGAAACAGCCGCCCCTTTTTGAACGACTAAGAATAATACTTTATCGACTGAAATTGTTAATTTTTACACGCTGAGGTTCTATTATTATAGTATAAACAGTATCCTTCGAAAAACCTGCAGCAGACCGTGATTACAGTTCTTTATAAATGTAGAATTCAAGAATGAGTAAGAACTTAAAAAACACGAGGAAAAGCAGTATCAGCTAATACCACAAAGGCAGAAGAAGGCAATAGACGATAGAGAGTGAAGAACAAATTGAAAACTGAAATTTTGTGTGTGTTAATTGGAGTGGTCAAAGATTCCAAGGAGTGATAGTATCTGGATGAGAACCAACTACATTGGAGAGTATGTAAAGTACCCATTCATCTTGGAGGTTGGCTGAAAGAAAAAAATCAATTTTTGTAAATGGGACGACATTAAGAAAATAATTGAGCCCTCAAAGTCTGTTAAAAAAGGTAATTTACTTGACAACAGTAGGTAAGATATATGATTTTACTTAGAATGTTTAAGAAATGAAATTCTGGTTTTAAAATACTGCCGGACAGTTTTGTGCATAGTACGCTATCATTTAAAACTTGAATTAATTAACGAAAGTTCCTTTGGTACAAAATCTAAATATATCGCTTTCACAAGTAGAGAAACAAAGTGGGTCAATGTAAATCAAACTCAAAGGTAACATTGGTCTAGAATAGTTATATATTTTAAATTAACTTTATCTGAAAGATGTTATTTCCTTGACTCATGGAGAATATATAGAGTAAGGTTGTATAAAATAAGATACAAAATATAAAGTTAGAATTTTAATGGTAACTGTTGGAGTGTGAATATATAAGTTTACAAAAGTGGGCCGAACTAGCCCTCATTCACGGTACTTCTAAGGTAAATAAATCGACGACATTTTTTCATAGTGTTTTAAACCCTAAGATAGGAATCCCAAACCTTAAAAGAGGTAAAAAATGATAATCTGATGTGTTCACTAAAAATAAAAGATAGAAATAAAACTTTGATAAATGGCGACAAAGAATAGAAAAATCCACAAGAAAAAAGTAGATGAAAAAGAACATAAATAAAAAGATAAAAAATAGAAATGTAGCGAAATAGTGGTAAAATAAGATCGAAATTGTAGTCGAGGAGACAAAAGAAGAAGAGGAGGAAAGGGAGAAGGCGTCGAGGGAGGAGGTTTACTTGAGCTCGTCGATAAAGCGGCGGCGGCTCTGGTCTGGCACGTGGACGAGCGTCAGGCAGCTCCTCTGTTCCCGCCGCTGTCCCCCGCAGTCCCTCGCTATCCCCTTGTCACCCTGTCCCCCCACCTTCGCACTCTACGCCTCCCGGGCTTTGGAGGAAGTCCAGGCGCGCGCCGCGCTGTGGGCAATTGGTCAGCAGGAAGCGGGCAGCAAAAGTGAAGCGCGGTTTTGCGAATATAGTGTTCACGCCCTACTGGGCGGGCGGGCAGATAGCCGAGGTAATAGCTCCATTCATCAGGCGCGCAGGCCACGCACGAGGCCCCGGTCTCCGCAGTCGCCTCACCGGCTCCCCACCGCCGCCTCATCGCTGCCTCGCCACCTCACCGCTTCCCCTTCCGCCCCCGGCGCCTTCCCCTCTGCCCCTACGCGCTCGCTGAGCGGCAGGCCAAATGGGGCGCGGGTGAACTCGGGAAGGCAGGCATCATAAACAACGGAGGGGCGACAAAGAAAAAGAAAATCACTATCACGAGAATCATAAACACCAGCGTCCACTTCCACATTCTGCTCTTACGTTTTGTTTCGTTTTTTTCCTCAGCCGTGGTTTGAGAAAAATATGATCTACTTCGAAAACAGTGTTTGACTCTCGACATATTGCGATACTACAATTTGTGCATAGCGATATTACGAGAGATTGTTATGATTTTCTGATTAACCTCTGCTAATTTCTCTAAAAGAAAGAAATGCCGCAAATCGAGCTGAAAATACTTATATTTAGTTTCGTCACAGTGAAAGTTTGCTATAATATTTTAAGTATTTGAATTGCTTTTAGAATGATCCAAATGTTTTCATAATAAACGGTTTTGATCAAAAAACTAGGATATAAAATTTCTAAATAATGTAAATATTTAAAAGCCTTTTGCTGTCACACTGTACAGTAGCCGTGTTGACCAAATTGATCGTGGAAATTGTTGTGCAAAGTATCGCAGATGGCTGTTCACAATCACCCAACTTTTCGTAACACATCCAATACGGGTTCGCCGCGGCCGACAACGCAAGCACGGCAGCGTGTATGCGTCACGTTTTCGCTGTTTTTTTTTTTGGGTGTGCTGTCATTTGTCACCCATCGGGCAAATGCTGAGGATATTGCGAGGTATTATCTCACCGCACGTCAATCATGCGGCATCAATACTATCGTCTAAAATATTTATGGTGGCTGTTTTGTCGGTGAATGCGCTTTGGGCTTTAAGTTTGGTACTTGCAAAAAAAGTTTCGTATGAATGAAGAGTCTTTGTGTCGAAAGGAAATTTCTCTTAGATATAAATTCATATTGATCATTTTATTTTAATCCAATAATTTGGATGCAGTCATACTTTTACACCTTTGCCTTACTTCGTAAGAAGAGGAAGTATTGTAATCGTGCTCCAGAATTCCGCGATTTTTCGACAGAAAAACTTATTATTGGTCCCGTGCTAACAAATATCAAATAAATCTTGTTTTAAACAAACACGGATACACACAAGAGTGTGCATGTCCAAAGAGAGTTTTCGTGTCGTTTGTGGTATAATTTCTGAGTGTTTTAATTGTTACCTTTCGCATATTAATTTTAACAAAATAAGCAGAATTTGAAATCACTTATCACAATCGCGGTTCAGACTTATTTTTTTATAAAAGATGTATACTTAGTTGTCGTAGCATCAGCCCGCGGCAAATATCCTGTATAGTTTACAGGATTTAAAGTGGTTTAAGTTTCGAATTCTGTTATAAGTCATTAATCAAAATAGAATGATTTATTACTCTAGATAGATATTGTTTATTTTATATATTTAAGGATCTTAAAAATCTTTAAAATATGTTTTAATCCTCCATCACAAACAGAAATTAAAGTTGTTTTTTCCCTTGGTACTTAATTTGGTATTTTGCTTTTCTAGTCTAATAGTTAAATTCATTATGTTTTATAATGTGCATTCAGATAATCGTCCATGCTCGATTAATCTTCGTTTAAACTGAAATGAGTAGTTCTCTTATGAAAAATGTAGACACCCTTATGAACTTTCGTAAGCTCCGCCAATAACATAGCATTACATTCAAATTCAAGTTCATGCGGGCCCCTGTAATGTTATCAGCTGCATGGGGACACGTGAAGTAATCGAGTATATCCTCTTACTATTCCGTCCCGCCGTCCACGACGTGCAGAGAAAAGTCCCTTGATCTAGGACGGGCTCAGTCGGACAGAACGGCCAACTTCATTTTCGCCTGAGGAGGGAGAACAGAGCGCAAGAGAAGGCGAACCGGTCTCGACTACTTCCGCAGAAACTACTCCGCCATTCTCATAGAAGGATCGGAGAAACCGCAGAAGCCGCCGGGTAGAGTAGCCGGCCGTAACACAGGAAGCGCGGAGCCTGTGATCTTCCTAATCTGAGCCGCTCGCGCCGACCGCGGGGCCATCGCAGTCGATAGCTCGCACAACGCCGCCGCCGAAGCGAGCGGCTTCGTCTGCGCCTCGCAGCCGGCTGCTGCGCGACGCGCAGACAGCGCCCCGGGATCGGCGCAGGCCGCATTTCCTCCAATACGCGGCTGAAGAGTTCTTCTGTTCCCGTTGAAATGCTTTCGACGGGGTATTTGTCCGTCAACAATCAACCGGCTTTCATCTTCCACTTCAGGTGGCGAAATTTTGTTGCTTTTTTCCCTTGTAGTTTGTTGCACCATCTGCAAAGTATCGATTTGTCACTCATCAATCCACGGAAATGCTTTTATTTTAATTCCCCTGTAGTGGTCACTTCTATGATCTTCGAGATTACGTTTGATGAGTTCTGGATGCGAATTTTTGGATTCTCAGCATATCGCTCAAATATAAAAATGAAATACGACATTTTATCGGATGGAAAAATATAAAATACCTCCTTTATATCGTATAGAATAATAGAGCAATCGGCAACCCATTCGTCGGTCCCCACACATTCTCCACGTGACCCACGGCAAACCATGAAACATTCACGCTAAACCAGGAAAGCCCTTTATCCGAGTAGCCGGCCCCACAATTTCAGTGCGTGAGCGCGGCCTCTCAAATCACAGCGAGGCACGCTAGCGGTGCTGCTCCCAATGGAGCGCACTCCACAAAGACGTTAAACAACCGCGCGCCGAGCCGCACCGCGCCGCGCCGCGCACGCAGCCGGGCATTCTCCGTGGAGCGCGGGCAGGGGGGGGAGGGGCGCAGTTCCGCAGGGCCTGCGCGCGGCTTCCGCCCTGGCACTGAATCCGGAAGGTCCGGCGCTGCGCCGCGCTGCCGTCGCCCCTCGTCCCCCCTCGTCGCCGGCGACTGACTCCTGCCGACCCTTGCCTTCCCGAGTCGTCCCCCGCACGCCGTCCGTCACCGCTCCCCTCCCCCGCACCACCCTCCTCCCGCGCCCCGCCAGCGACCGCCACCGCCTCCCCGCCGCCCGCGGGCCTCTCCCCCGGCGTCCTTCCCCGCCGGCATCAGGCCCGACTATGGACTCATTTATTTATCATACGAGCTTTGTGCTCGTGAAATAGTAGCACCGTTATATATCGGAGGCCTTCGCGCAAGAATTAATGATGCAATAAACAATAAATAAGGTAATAATGCGGAAACAAAACCCGCTTTTATTTTCATGCGCACCGTTGAAAGTATCATTGCATATTATTTGTCATGGACAAAGCCGGCGACGAGTTCCCCGCAAGCGCCCACGCCAAGCACCGCTGCCAATGCGAGCGGCGGCCGCGACGGCCAACCCCTGCAGATACTACCAGAAAGCTTGGGGGCTCAACTAGGGGCAGCAGAAGCCCTAACGTAGTTGCTTCATAAACATGTGCTATGTTCTACTTTGGAATGAATGGAAAATGAACACAATGGGAAAGCATAGCAATATCCCCTTGTAATTTCTGGTTTCGAAACTATAGTATGATTTAAAAAATTATACTGATACAACTTTGAAGTTTCCTCCTTTCATTAATTAAATAACTGATTTTGATTTAATAACATATAACACTGCTATTTGTTAAATGTCGCTCGGCAGTAATTAAATGTAGGCCGCACAGAAGAAATCGTGAATGTCATTTTTCAGGTATTAAGATAATACTGTTTTAATGATATAACCTGTCATTGTTTTCACATTAGTAGATTATAAATGAATATTTTTGTTCTTTAGTCCTATTTAATGAAATCATAATAATGTAAATATTAACTATATTTAACCGTTTTGTAATCTTTAACGAAAATAAGCAAAAATCTTCCTGCTTCTTAAAGGATGCTTGCCTTTTTCAAGAAATATCAATCTCGCAACAAAAAACTAAACCTTCTTCACTTGATTAAACGTTTATTAGTTTTCCTTATCTCCATTTTTATTAACGATAGAGTAGTTTGTAAATAAAGGAACACACTTGCTAATCATAGAACTTAACTTTGAAATCATGAAAAACTTTCGAACATTAGTGGAAAGACCAAAAAAATTAAAACGTTAATGATAATTTTAAGTAGAACCTATTTCAACATTCCGTATTTAATAAATAATTGACTTTATAGTGGAAATTATTCGTACTGGAAAACAACTTCGAATGGTGAAGCCTTGGTCTGCATTTTATATTGCGTATGCTCAATGTTGTTGCTAGGCTAGAGATCCTCATTTTGCTAAGTGTTTCTTAAGAGACAAAATGTACCAAGTAGTATCATTTTTCAGAATATTAAGTTTAGTTAAATTTCAAAAACCTGCACATTTATGCAAAAACTTTAAAAATATAATTATCGACTTTCAAAATCTCTTATGTTGTACTCTCGTTATTATCGCTCAGAGCATCAATTGAGCAGTCTATCTGCCGCAGTGTATCTGGCCTGGAGCTCCCAGAGTTCGATTACCGACGGTGACATACTTTTTTCGACATTAGCTAGATAGCTAGGTCAAATTCAGTCGCTGTCTGAAGGAAAATTCTAGACGCCGGCTGCTCTGCTAGTTCTACCGGCTTCGTTGCCCTGTAGTTTTTTTATGGTTTCTCCAATTAACGCCAGGAAGATGCCAGAACAGCACCTTAACAAATGGACCACGGACCGCACACGATCATTCCTGCCCCTTTCTGCTCCTATTCTCACCCCCTTTCTTTCACACACTTACGCTTATATTACATATACTACACTAACGAATATGCCAGAATACCAGTCGAGAGCTCAGAGATTGTCCCGGTTGTGCAGTGCCGCGCTGGTGGGATATACCTGATTTGGAAAAACCTTGCAAGTCGACATGGAGGTCGGCACCGGATCTCACCACCCCGGAAGATCACTTCCACCCAATCACGTTTCATCACCGTTCCCTCCTACACTTCACGTCTTCCTGCATTTACTTGCCACGATTTGTACGTCTCTCGGAGTTCTATAAACAGCTACAAGATGACTTTGTTGTTGTGCAATAAAGGAGAGAAAGATTTAGCGTCACTAACCGCCTGAACGTTTTGAGCTATATTGAGCTAACGACAATTGCATCGAATGAGATGACAGAAATTATTGCATTTTATCAATTTTTCAAGATATTCGGAACTGAAGCTGAATATGAAAGCCCCAATATGCAAGTTCTAAACCTTAAAGACTGTAATTAAACTGTTGTTATTATGGCTTTTAAAAATACAGCGTGGAAATGGCATATGTTACATGCACTTTGTAAACCAGAAACAATTTTTGTAGTTCGATAAATCGAACCGGAAATTTTTTGAAGAGTCAATAAATTGCCGTCAATTTGATTTAAACCGTGACAAATTTGATGAATTTTACAGATTCTTGTCTATCCAATTTATTATTTTGGCATACATTTTTAAACTTGTGTTATATTTTGGTAAAGTAACTTTTTACGTGAGAAGTGTTTTTATATCAGACGGTAATAGTTCCATTTGAGTAAAGTATCTGACTTCAGGGGAACAAATTGAACTAGCGATGTTGGAAAATAATGCGAGGTAACAAAAATAGGGATCGAATAATGATACTGGAAAGCGAGCATGCTGACCAAGAAATATCCACGAGCCGTTCTAACAATATGTGTATTGTTATTAACTGACGTTCTTCATATTGTGATACCAAAACATTCACGTTAGTTCGTTTAATTAACCAGTCGGTATATACAGGCTTATAAACATTATCGACATTTTCCTGTTATTTATAAGCTATCATTTTGAAGGAAACACTTTTTTAACCTTTCGATTAATTTTTGGTAGCTACGTGTTAAAAGTATTTTGACTTTACTGCGTGTTCAAGAAGAAATTAGCTACGTACAGCAGAAAGAAAACACTCGGTACAAGAGGCACTCGAAACGTGCTTTTCTAACACTTTTTCCCTCCGGCATTACATCGCCTTCTCTACGCGGATTAGACGACAAAGTAAAATGGTTTGCCTCCTCGCAATGCGATTTCTGCCACAATGGAGAGCCGTAGAACACTTTTACGAAAGCGTGGCGAACGCTTTGCCTAATAATTCACGACGGCAGACTGACGCAAGCGGGCGGGCGCTCGAATTTCGACTCCTTCGGCAGCGGCGGCGAGGGCGGCGGCGAGGGCGGCGGCGGCTGGCACTTGAGAACGCCCGCCGAGCGGCGCTTCCCCGACGGCCCGCGTCGTCGCAGAGAGCGCGCCTGCGAGCGACGGCGGCGGCGGACCTGCGGACGCCCAATAAAACAGACGCGCGTCATCTGAGAGCGCTATTGTGCGCGCGGCGGCGAGGCGGCGCGGGAGACAGCGGGATTGTGGGCGGCGGGGAGCTGCCGAGTGGAAGCGGAGGACACGCCGCCGCTTGGGGGGACGCCGTCCTCCCCTGAAGCGGCCAGGGGGGGGGGGCAGCGTTTGGGGACGGGAGCTGTGGCGTGTGCCGTTGGGGAAGAGAGCGAAGGTGTGGCGCTTGCGAGGACAATGATGAATGTTACAGAGGAATCGTAATGTTAGATAGGGGTGAAGATGAGACACATTACATCGGCTGACGTAGACCGGTGGGTCCTTGGGTTCGAGATCCGACGGTAGGAGGATTTTCGTCTCTAGCCAGATAGCTATGTGGAATGGAGTCTGGCGGTGAATTCCAGCAGCCGGCTGCTCTGATTTTCTGTAGTTTTCTGTGGATTCTCCGATGAACGTCTCACAAATGCTGGAGCAATGCCCTAACAAACGGGCCATGAACCACGCGCGGTCTTTCCTTCCTATTCCTCGTTCAGCCATCGCTCTCTTATTTGCACGCACCTACACTTACATGCTATACAAATGCTACCCAAAGGGGAGCTTGCCACGCTTACGGTTGGGACGGTGCCACTATATTGGTAAATACGAGGATTGAGAAAACACCGCAAACCGACGTGTAGGTCGGCTCCAGATCTCACAATTGAGTGGTGAAAGAACACCGCCACATCGCACGACAAACAATGTACTACACTTACGAAACTAATGATTATAGTATTTGACGCGCTCGAAAGCACGAAATAATAAATCAACAATCATGACCAAGATTTCTGAGAGAAAGGAGTTGAAAGGACGATTCCAATCCCACATTAATGATGATAGCGTCTGCATATTGTGGCAACGAGAAAGGGACGATTGGTGTGGCAGGAAAGAGAGCGCTGAAGAGGGGGTGGCGATGTCACTGAAAGGCAGAGATGTTGAGGTTCGCATCAATGGCAACCACACCATCCACAGCTTCCTCGAATCGGAAACGGCGGTATTGGAGGTGAAGGGGATGTCAGCGTAGATTTGCGGTCGAAGAGACGTCTGTGACACTTCAATGGGCGGCTGCTCCTTGGTCCTCACGAGACGACGAAGGAGGTTGGGAGGGGAGATGCGGCGTCCGGGGGCAATAAAGGGCACTGTGGAGGAGGATAGTTATTGATTGTTCCGGTGGGAGAGAACACAACGGCGGTGGCTTCGTTGATGAAAAGGCAGTGATGGGATTGGAACGATGGGATAGAGGTAGGAAAAGATTGTGCTAGTAAATGATGATGGTGGTTCTGGAGGAGATACCTGAAGAAAGGATGGAGTACGGGAGCCCGGAGACAAAAAAGTTTGAGACTGTAGAAGTTTTGAAAATTTGTAAAGTACTAAATCAAAATATACATTTCAAACCCGTGGAGCTTTGGGTTCATTTAAATAAGGAAATATACCTTTTGAAGAAAGGGTAAAGCGAAGTTTTAGAGTAAGTCATTTAATACATATAAGAACAAGACATCTACTTTTCCAATAATCAAGGATCAACAATAAGAATTTTTCCGAAATTTTGGCAATTTACGCTGCACGATTAAAATACTTTCTCTTTACAACTTGCTTAGTAGAACGAGAAAGTAAAACCGTTCAACACACTCAAAATTTGACTTTGCTTTACCCTTTCTCTTTGTAACACCTGGTCCACAGTAAGGTATATAGTATATCTCATTACAATTCAGAAACTAATCAAATTTAATCCTTGTATTTACTTCATTATTACGTCACTTCATCAGTCTCATTTTTTCCATCGTCATTCTATTCTTTGTTCTTATCTACATGTTTATGCTATACTTTGACCTTATTGTTTGTATTTTCGTGATTCACATTTCTTCATTCTGCAATTCTTATTTTCACACATGCATATGCAATTGTTTCTCTTCCTAGCATTTTCCAAATCATGTCCGCTCCCTTTTATTTCCGCCACCACTGTTGCACGATGTCCTTTAATACGGCCGTCTCCCTTACCACACAACCTCCTCGCCAGCCACAGCTACTCGCACGTCTCTCGTCGTCATTTCGCGCGCACCGCCGCTAACCCCTCTGCCGCCTCCGCCTTCGCCTCCGCCGCCGTCGCCGCGCGATCCCCAGCCTCCGGGCCCCGAGTGTCTGCGCACGAGGGTTGCGACGCCTGGCTGCGCTCGCGCTGCGCCCGTGCTGCGCTGGTGCTGCGCCCGTGCTGCGCCGCGCAGGGGCCCGCGTGTCCCCGCCCCTTCGCTCGCCGCCTTCGTCACCTCTCCCTCGCCTCCGCCCCACCCCGCCCCAAAGCAGGCGTCGGGGTTGCCTCTGTTGACCTGCCTTCGCACCCGCCCCTCCCCCTCCCCATCGTCGACACGGCACCGGCAAACGCCGACGCTTCTGCCACCATTAGTGATGAGAACGCTCTAAATACCAGCTAGGGAGTGTGTTTATAGCATGTAAGCGTTCACGTGGAAATTTACCATTCACAGAATACTCCCCTCGGAACGTTGTTAAATACGTCAGATGAACACAAAAGATACTTCAATTTGAACATTACAGTTTGCAGTTTGACCTAGTTTATATTTCGATTAAATGAAGAACATGGGTGGGAATGAATAGGTCGTTCAATGTATTATACAGGCGTGCTGTACGCGAGAAAGTACTGCCATTTAACTTGTAGATTATCAACTAAGGCCATTTTCATTACCAGACAATCTTACTGATCAATAAGGAAGTAATGATGTATTTTCCGTAGTTATTGGAGAAAAAGATAGTAAAAATGACTGGGATTTTATAGCTATTTCAGTGCATTTTAAATAGAATAAAACATATTTCTGGTTTAATTCAAAACACTTTGTAGCGTTTCTCATATCTAAAAATAAATTGTGTCCTAGAGGTAACTCGTTAGTAATGACGACACGCAATCAAACCCATAATTCACAATTCATTCCAATTAATAGTAGAACACAATTTAATGATTTCTATACTAATTTTAGATTTTTACATCTCAAAATTTCCTTTCCTATCAGTAATTGGTTCTCAAACTGGGGTCCGTGGTTCTTTAGGGAACCGTGAAGCGATTTCATGGAGATCTGAAAGGTGGCACCAGGTGAAAAGTTTGTCTATTTACTTTTTTTGCCACTAGTTGCCATGTCCCATAAAATAATCGAATTTATTTCTTCTGACGTTTGTTTCAGTGGTTTAGGCACACTGCGTTCTCGGAATCCAACAGCGAGTGTATTCGGTCCACTGTGTTCCCAAAAATCGCGCGCAGTACGTGCGCGCTGCACACCCATTCCCCTGCTACGGGAAAAGGGAGCTGGGTTTTATCTCATCAGTTTTTCCCTTTCCTGTCGGCCGGATTTTATTACATCAATTCTTCATTTATTTCTTTGTACAAAATATTTTTCAACTAGGACGCTCTACATTCTTCGTAATAAATGAGTATTTTTTAAATTTATTTTAGAAATTAATAGTGGATTTAATTGAACGTGCCTTTACAATTCAGTTTCTCTAGCTTTCCCCTTATCACGCACGTTGTACACTGAAGAGACAAAAACCGCTACAGCAATACGCATTGAACTAAAGAGTTTTGGAACCAATTAGAATAAAGCGCTCCGGTCGGCAACGGCTATATAAGACATTCAGAGTCTGAAACAGTTGTTAGATCGCTTACTGCTGATACAATGGCAGGTTATCACGATTTAAGTGAGTTTAAACGTGGTGTTATAGTCGGCGCAAGAGAGATGGGACATAGCATCTCCGAGGTCGCGCTGAAATTTGGATTTTCGCGTACGATCAATTCACGAGTGTACTGTGAATATCAGAAATCCTGTAAAACATCAAACCTCCTCCCTCACGCAAAAAGATTATGCACGAACGGGAGCAACGACGACTGACGAGAAACATTGCCCAGGGCAGAAATGCAACCCTTCCGCAAATTGCTGCAGATTTCAGTGATGTGCGAACAACAAGTGTCAGCGTGCGAATCACTCAACGAGACATTATCCATATGGGACTTTGGAGCCAAAGGCCAACTGTGTACCCTTGATGACTGCACGACGCAAAGCTTTACGCCTCACCTGGGCATGTCAACACCGACATTGGACTGTCAATGTCTGATCAACCGAGTGTCTTTCACATTGTTTCGAGCGGATGAACGTGTACGAGTATGGTGACAACCTCATGAATCCATGGACCCTACATGTCAACAGAGGACTGTTCAAGCTGGGTGGAAGCTCTGTGATGGTATAAGATATGTGCAGTAGGAATGATATGGAACCCCTGATACATCTAGAGACGACTCTGACAGGTGACACGTACGTAAGAAGTTTGTCTGTTCACCTGCACCCATTCATGTCCATTGTGCGTCTCGGTGAACTTGGCCAATTCCGGCAAGACAATGCAATAGTCCACACGTCCAGTATTGCTACAGAGTGGCTCCATGAACACACTTCTGAAATTAAACACTTCCACTGGCCACAAAAATCCCCAAACATGAACTTTATTGAGCATATCTTGGATACCTTGAATTCTGCTGTTCAGGAGAGATATTCACCCCCTCGTACTCGTACGAGGTTATGGACAGCACTGCGGGATTCATGGTGTCAATTACCTCTAGCACTAATTCTAACATTAGTCGAGTCCACGCCACGTCGTGTTGCAGCATCTCTGTGTACTCGCGGGAGCTACACGATATTAGACAGATGTACCAGTTTTGTCTCTTCAGTGTACATACCTAGTCCCTGCCAGGATTATTAGAGACTCAGCAAAGCATATAGCACTTTAGCGCACACGAGTTTTGAACTTGTGCGCGTGAGCAATTCGAGCTGTTCATGCACAGAAGCTCAAAACTAATAAAAGCCAAGGTGCTTCACGCTACGAAAATTCTCTATTTAATCCTTTCAACTTCCTTCACAAACTTACTTGACCAATTGCTGTCACTACCAACCCCTATCACTCAAACTAAGAATTACGCATTGCGAAGGCTACTGAAATGTATCGTCAGAAGTCGTTCCAATAACACCACATTTTCTTGCAACCCGGTCGTGTTTTAATTTTGTATTGCATACGCAAGACGTTTTATTGGAGAACTTTTTTGGTGGCATATCCTTAAATCAGAAATTATAATATTCCCAAAACGCAAGTTTGCTGATGTTTGTTCTGTTTTCAAATGATTCTTGTATATAAATAATATTAATATATTTATCTTATGCGGCTGCAGAGGGCCAATGGCCAAGCTAGAATACATAAATAAAAAAATATCTTCTTGCTTCAGTTGCTCAAACTTTACGATACAATATCTGGGACGCAGGAAAATGTGTTATATACAGAAAATTAGAGACCGATATGTTAATTACAATTTTTTAATATTTTGGCAAGTATAAATTTTACTGAAGTTGAAGATTTATTGTAATTATTATTGTATCGTTATTTGTTACGATATGATATTTATTTATCGTTATTATCGCTTTGATAACTCTAATTGCCTAAATGTAACAAGTAATTGCTTCGAGCCTAAACAGACTTTGAATATTACAAATATTTTGTGTGGTCTGCGGTGTATCAGTTATTGAAAATTAAAGAGTTAAGAATGATATACTAGACCTAAGACCAATTTTTCTCAAAGTAGCAATTTGTGTTCTTCTGTCAGAAACCGCACGTAATGTGGTGATTAGGCAACAGATGGCTTTGCGGTTGCTTCGTTATTTTGTCATGCTAATGCATACCGCACCGTCTTTTGTGTACTTTGTCTCCTACAAAAGTTTCTTCTTGTGGCTTTGCTCTTTCCCATTATCAGCGCTTGGATTTTTTGATTCTGAAGTTTTATATTAATTCTTAATATTATTAATATAGTTGCATAGGCAAACATTTAGATTAAATTCTTGAGAGAAAGCGAGAAAATATGTATACGAGATACGAGAAGGTATGTGCGGTTGTAGCACCACTATATTTTTGATATCATAATTTGAAGAAAAAATTGATTTTTTTCGTTTATGGCTGATAAAAACATCAGTATCGAGAACTTACAGCATGTGTCGCAGAATGGAAAATGTTATCCAAAGTGACACAATATATTTTTTGAAAATGAAAACTATTTTGCAAGAGTGATTCTCATAAAATTATGAAGACTATATGCATGCCAACGCGCGATCCAGTTTTGAAAACCAAATGTCATGTATTCTAATGGTCGCGATAATCTTTGTGTGAATTTCGAATTTGCGTACATAGAGAATCCAATTCAAATGCTCTCACGTAAATTCAGATCGGTGGGAGAGGTCGTGCCTACACATGCACCTGCCAACCCCAGCCGACGGACCATTTCGCTTCGCCCGAAAAAATTATTGCCGTAGAAGAAGAAAGAAATAAAATTCTCTACAAATTCGAACACTTGCGAGTGATTGTTTTGATTCAATGCGATTTACAATAAAAATAGATAGGAATGTATTATATATAAATTTCCTCACACTTGGTATGAAAAATCCCAATAATGCTAACAGTGAGATAAATAGAGGAAAGACAATGTGTGCTTCATATCAGATCCAGTTTTGAGTAATGTAGTGTAGGTATCAATAGATAGCTCCTTACAATTTTTTTCTTCAACGTACAAATAAAATCATGATATGAACGTCGTGACTTTTGTGTATTACTATATAAAAGTATAATTGACTGTCACTACCTGACTTCAGAGTGGCGTACCTACGGTGAAAGTACGTACATAGATAGCACTCTTGGTGTCAAGGCAAGTCTGAGTTCGACCAATTTATTGCAATTTCCTCAATTCCATGGTACGTAATTAATTAATTTTGCCTAAATTAAATAAAATAAATTATATTTATTCTATCAGTACAATTATTATCAAAAATTTAACACAATTTGTGACTTTTTCGCCTGAAACATTTATTTTACCGACAAGTTACCGACATAGCAGAATCTCGAATTCTCAGAGAGTGTTATAAATTAATGAGGTTTCATAAGCTATTTGTTACGTACAGGATCGTTCAAACTCTAATGCATTTTATTGAGCATAAATAAAAAAGTGATACGTTACCTATGCGAAGTATGGGATATTTTATTTAGGAAATCGAAACCTTTAACTCGTGTGTAATATCAATGCAGATCTATCCTTGACGAAGGAGCAAGAATGAATTCCGTTCCTTCGTCAATATACAGCAGATTATACAATACAATATCTAATTCCCTTGTTATTAGCAAAGATAACACCTTCTAGGCGTACATTATATTTACGTAAAATGTAGTATGTTGGCATGGACAAGTACATTGTGCGATAGATTGATTGCCTCTGGATTATGTATAGTTTTCCCGTCTACCACTCCCTTCCAATCCATCACTGAGACATAATCTCTACAAGGCACCATTATCTAACGTCAGCTTTGTTTAGTTTCATGCTACCTTGTATACACACGCGCGCCCATCCATTTTCATCCGTTTCCATGCATCTGAATTTGCGTTTTATTAAACATTAGATCAAGAACAGTTTCACATTCTAAAGCAAAAATAACTGTATAAAATATCAGGTAAGAAGCCAGAAGCTAAGATCAGTAGTACTTCATCTCCAAGAAGTTATTCATTTCACCATTTTCTTAAAATCGTATTCGTATTGGTTTGATTTAATTTTGATTTATTTTGGCCACGAAACAGTAAGGACTGTTTGTGAGATATGAGGAATAATTATAAAACTGCGTGAGGTTTTTTGAGCTCCGCAATCTTTTTCACAAGCTTTCACTATATATAGATAAATGATGAATAAGTGTTCAACTAAGTACCAACAAAACGAGGTTAGCAATGTTTGAAAATATAAGTTTTCGCTCTCAAGTTATAGAAAACGTATTTGCATCGGTAAACAAACGACATATTTAATTTTGTATCATTGCAAACAAAATAAAAAATAACACCCTCGCTCTACTTCTCCCACAACTTGAAAAAGGAGGGCAAACAAAAAACAAGACGTGCGCGTAGTGAAGCAACGAGTACATTTCATGTCCAGAACCGAAGCAAGGGGCTATCTCAGCGTTTTCTCCATAGAGACACTGAACCCAAATCCTGAACGAAATATTGATGTTAACTGTTTCGACTAATGCTCTTTAGAGTAACCTTAAGATGGCTAACAATTTTGCAACCATTGGTTTTCCATTTTGTAAAACACCGTGAAGTTCACTTAATTATATTCAATATGGTATAGTTTTTAATAAAGAGAGTCATAAACACTTGCATTTGTTGGGTGATACATTAATAAATAATTTGAAAGAAATTTAGAAAAGACTGTTAATTCTGTTTATTCACATTCCTTGGTTTATTAATCTATCGCTTTTTATCCTCAATGTTTCGAGACCTTGGATGGGTATCATCTTCAGGAGCTGTAAATGAAGTAATCAGGTACAAGTAAACTTACCCTAATATTTTATAAATAAATAAAAATAATTGTTCTTCTATTTAATCTTGTCAGAGGATAGTTTGCTGCGTTGTAGCACGTGGATCTAGTCAGGTAGGGACTCGAAGATAGAAACGCATTTGAATTGGGAGTTTGGGAAAAAGTGGAGAAAGGGGTGAAGAACGGTTGGGAAAGGTGGTGTTTTCTGGAGCATTACTGAAATGTTAATTGTTATAACTGCTGGAGATGCGGTTCACAATTATTTTATTTTATGTAATCAATTGTCAAATGTGATTTATACTTGACTTCTTTATGTCCTTATTTCATTCGGAGGGCAATTTTTATTTTCATATATTCCTTTATCATTATCGGATTAAATTCTTTCCTCCCGGCTTATAATGTGCACATTTTCAAACTTGATGTCATTATAAAATTCTAATCTATGTTCGGTAACCTAATTTCTCCGATTCGATTTACATTATTAAATTATATGTATTTTGTGTTTGCGTACTCCGTTGCATACTTTTCTTCTATATGGACATTTGTACGAAGTTCATATTTTTTGCATGTAATTGGGTATACCAGTTTGGCTAGGTCTAATCTTTTCTAATTTATCTGTAACCCTCCTTACTACTTGTCTCCTACTGATTAATGTATATATGTCTTTAAACATTATTTGTTGATTTTTATGAAATTCATTTAATAAACAATATATAATTCCACATTTAGGATATAATTCATATTTTTCCGTATCAGCATTATTTAAAATAATATAATCAAACGTCATAAATATAAAAACATAAATATAATTTAGAATTACATATTTTAATTATAACATACATATTTTTAAACTTTTGAATTCCTAAACAGAAGGGTTCAGAAACTCTCTCAGGTAATTTATTACTGTCTGAAATTTTTCTATGTGTAAAAAATTTCTAACATTCATACTGTGACAACTGCATTTTGGGTTTGTGATCCGCTCCACTGAGGCATATAGTTGGGTGAAACATTCTTTCAACAATGAGTAAGCGGCATCCACGTTACACTATAGGGACAACTTTTCTTTCTCCCGCCTGTTTTCGCCGCAAACCGACGGGAAGTTCGGAGCCGATCTCGCCATCCAGCGGGAAAATATTCCCCCGCCAACTCCCGCGATAAAATCCTGCACTACACTTGCGGTATTGATGATCTTAACAGTTCACGCACTCGGAATCGCTCATCAATCAATCAACCGCCTGTTTTCAAGTGATTCCCACTTCCATTCTACTCCTTCCGTATTGTTGCGGAAAGTAAGCTTATATGCTTTTCTGTGAACTCTATTCAGATTTTAGTATTGTAAATTTCTACAATGGTCCCAACAAATTGCTTTTTGAGTGAGGAGTGAGTGATATATCAGCTAATTCTTTTGGTTTTGGAGCGTTTATTTTAAGTATCAAAAAGAAAAATAATGTTTATTTTAACAAAACAGTGATATATAATGAATTAGTTTATATTTGTATTGTATAACTTTTTTAAAAAGACATAATATGTTTGTAACAAATAATGTACTTCAGCTCCCGGGTCAATGACTCCCATCTCTGATCAGATTTTCAAAGACTTTCACGCTCTATCTGCGAACAAATTTACTCGATTTCCCAACACTGTCAAATCCTTTTTCAAATACTAGATAACTATCTGCACATATTCTCGCTTGAACGATTATTTGCTTTATTGTTCTTAGTTGCAATTTTCTACTCCCTCCAAATCCGATTGTTTTGTTTTTCCTGCTACTTCGATTCCATTTCTTTCTGCCTGGAAATGTAGTTCATCCGAATCCTCCAGTAATATATATTTCATTTGTTTCATTTTATTTTCAAAACTATCACTAATACGCGAATCATTGACATTCTAAATGAAATTAACTTAAAAAAGTACCACCTACAATTATTTTGGAGCTTCAAACACGTTCTTTTAGACATTTTTCATGTGAATGCTAATGATAACATATTATGACAACCACTGTTCTGAACATTTTAGTTTTGATGGAGCAATGCTAAGGGTTAAAGGCTGTTAAAGGCTCCTGAAATGACTCGTGCTGTAATGCAGCACAGTGTTTTCCAACCCACAGTGCTCCTGTTTCCCTCCATGACGCTGTTGGTCCTTTGCTTTGCACGCAGCTTTTCTTGTGTGTCAACTTTTTGCATGTTTACGGCAGTGCGATTTATTCTTGCCCTTCCAGTCAAAAAGACCCTAGGAAGCCCTGGACCTGCAATAGCATTGTGCTGTAGTACGGTTTTTGTATCTCGTTTCTCAAGATAGTAACACACCAAATGAATAGTGAAAAGTCGACGAATTTATTTCAAATTATCTCTACCACTTCTTCAAAAAGGAAAACTGTTTACTTCCTGTAATAAAACATGTGGTTTGATAATGCCG
Organism: Gryllus bimaculatus; assembly: GCA_017312745.1. Lineage (NCBI taxonomy): Eukaryota > Metazoa > Arthropoda > Insecta > Orthoptera > Gryllidae > Gryllus > Gryllus bimaculatus. The sequence continues at coordinate 21,642,817 of BOPP01000004.1, read as the reverse complement.
ACTGACATGAGAAAGCATTATGACGCGAAGTCAAATATCTTCTATCTTTACTGACATGATGTGCATGACATATATTGTATTACTTCGGATGGTATAAGAAAATTAGACTTTTTTGGCCCCCTCTGCTGTATCAATCGAATAGAGATTCAGCGATATATACGCTAACCTCGATCCGCTTCTGTTTTAATTTTTCATCTATTTTAATTAACAGCATTAATTATGATCTATTTGCTACTTATTACATAATTTGTTTTCCTTTAATACAGAATTTTCGTATGTTAGTTGGGTAAACAATAACTTGCATAATTACCTTTGTTTACTTATTGATCGCCATTCCAACGCAGCATTTGGTTTTACAGCCTGAAAGACACAATGTAGGCATTCAGAACGTGATATTCCATCAGTATTTGAAAAGTGGTGAAATAAAACAAAATATCCAACACATAAATTATCAATAAATGCATTAGTTGTGTCATACTGGTCATTAAAAATTCAACATACTACAGAATAATTTTTAACACAATTTGTTCGCTATCAGCATTCTCAGTGCTCTTTTCCTCCCTTTTCTCTTTAGCCATTTCTCCACCCCTTTCCATCCCATAAGCAAAGGTCAAATCATGATTTTCATTTTCTTAACTTGGATTCCGGCATGAAATGCCTGATAAATTACCCATCAGTTATTCAATTTTTCTTCGCAGCTTATATTTAGCTATCTATTTACTCATATTATTCTACAGTAATATCTTTCAGTAATAAAGTGAATATATAAAACATTTCTTTCCAATAATACTTTAGATCATGTTTACCTTGTAAACTCCTTACAATGTTTATTACAAAAATTAATACTTTTTTGTCAATTTGTCTTCATGGAAGAGTCAATTTGTAAGACTCCTGGAACATTTTCTAATATACTAAAAGAAAAATATTAAAACAGAAACCGAATAGTTTTAATTACAATACTTTGAAAGATTTTTAAACGGGAGAAATCACAAAAAAATAACATATTACTTTTACGTCATTTTCAGGCACCTAGCCGCAACTTTGCAGCTATTATAGTCGGGCACACCCATATGTAAATAATTTCACTTAAACACGGCAAAGCAATATTTTTCGGGTACAAATGACATTGGAATTATAGAGGACATTATTTTCCACGCTAGGTCAGTTCTCACGAGCCCAACACCACACGCATTAACTAGATTGAGTGAATTCTTCAAGGATCTCGCCACGAATTCGGCGCTTTCTGATTTCTCCCATTGACAATTAAGCCTCGACTTTGTTTACAGTTCCATGTCAAAGTTTAATTTTATTTACTCCTTTAACAGTACTCTTTTTCAGTTGCATGAACTGAACATAATATTTTTAAATAAATAAATGAACATTTTTAACACGTAATGGGAACTACACTTTAAAACTATTTTGAATTTAAGTTTTGTTTCAAAACATAAAATAATCATTGCTCTCTGTATTGGTCTTCTTTCTCAGTTTTTTACACCATGCATTGGTTGTTTTCCTTAACAGAAGTAGGATGGAAGGTGAAGTTACTACGCCCAGAAGACGATTTACTCACATCGCGTCGTTACGCCTTTGCATTTCTGTCCGCCTAAGCAAACAAAACTTTTTATTGCGTGAAGTAAAAAGTTTTACTCTTTGAAGTAATTATAGGGAAACATTACAGAATGGGTATTTGAAGAAGGTCAATTGTAATGTAACGCTGGCATACACTTCCCTTGTGCGCCTAACCTAGAATATAGAGCTCTATGCTGATATCCCTTCAGACTAGACAAAATTTACGAGATAGACCAAATTCGGAAAGAAACGCTAAATTCCATGGTAACCGACTCGCTCAAAATTAATTAATTCCGCTTTTAAATCGCAGAAAGTATGCTAGGCTTTTTTAAGGCGTATGTGGTTTCACTGTGTGGAAGAAAACTCGGAACACGCTACTGAAACCGACGCATTGAAGAACGGGGTCATCATTTCAAATTTCTTACACGAATACAGCTATCTGATTACCTCAACATTCACCTTTGTAAATCAAACAAAAAGTGACTGAAGCAATTCATCTGCAGGTCATAAAAGTGTAAATACATTTGGAACAAAATAGCGATATGTGTGTGTGTGTGTTTGTGTGTTATGTATTTGAGTTTCAAGCCTAGTGTTGCATTTTTTTCTTATATTTAATGTGTTTCATTGTAAAAATATTTGTTTCATGTAGAACATTGTAATACTTTGTGAAATCTGAAACCGGTTTTTAAAACCTACGTACATCAAATATATATATTTATCTATCTATCAAATGTATGAGCCAAAGTGCCTGAAAATAACATGAACCAAACTGACCAATTGACGATGTAAGTGTTTTTGTAAACACAAATGGTAAAGGCATACAATCGAATGCATTCTTCTATATATTATTACACAATATTATAGAAAAACTAATATCAAAGCATAATTCCAATAAAATAATATATTCTGTATCAAGTTGCATGTGTTCAGGAGAATGTAGTTGCATCCGAGAAAGGCAAGATGATTTGGATGTACTTCTTAAAACGGGAATGTATTTCGGGAATTCAAAAAGGTAGATAGATTCCCCAAATTTTCTTGAAAACGCAACCGCAGCGTATTTGCGCTTAAATTTCCAGCGCCCAGGACAGCATAGAGCTCAAAACAGCAGCGGAGCTTCCCCAGCAGGGAAGGGCAGAGGCAGAGACCTTACAACACAAGCTTCGACTCCCATTGGTGAGAAATTCGGCGTCAGGATCATCTGACTGAGAGATGGCCTAGTCGACTAAGCTAATACAAACAGCGGCCTGTTTGTTTGAACACATGGTATCAATTTCCGATAGTATTCGAGTTTTCGTATTTTCAATTTTTACAAGTTTTGTTGTTTTTGAGGAATTAAAAATTACACAACTTAGAAAAGAGAGTATAAAAAGTAGCACCAGAACAGGAAAACCGCAGTCAGAACCAAAGCCCTTTACCACGTACAAAAAACCATGATCCAAAAGACATTTCAATGTTAATCAATGTATCTTGGTTAACTGATTGTTGTTGTTAAGTAAGTAGAGTTCTGCTGGCCATGTTGCTCTTTAAGAATGGAAAAAACAATGTATTCCACTTGTAGTTTGTAGTCTATATATTTGAATGGATGATACCGTATAATATTTGATATTGTTTTTCGGTGATAGCAAGAAATTTAGGCAGATAACGTGGGTCATGGGACTTTTAGGGGATAATATAACTGTTTCTTAATAAATATAGTCAGAAATTCTAAGCACAGAGTACTATATTATTTTATGTAGATCGATACATATAAAAGCCTGCCTAAGTATACATACAGTATTTAGCCAGCGCTTCGCGTAGCCGAACTTCTTAGCCAAGCTCCGTGGATTCACGGAACTTAAAGATCTCTAATCACCGAAGGTTCTTGGATGGGTGACTGTCTGGGAACCTCAGAAACTAACGACTCAGAGTCACTAGCAGATAGGGATAAAATGCAGTGACTTACATTGACATTGACTTACTACATTGGCATTGACTCACATTGACATTAAATTACGTACATTACGTGACATTGACTTACATTGGCTTCACGTACGACTGATAACTTCACTTTGGAATGTTGTAACGCAAGTAACAAAATTCAAATAAATAAATTAAATAAAGTATACACGCACAACCAGAAGGTAGTATGCAAAATGTCGGGCAGTCCGGAACAAATCCATGTTTCATGTTTCAATTTCATGCCATGTCCATAATTCAAACAATTTTCTTTAAATAATTTAACCATATAATTTATATATGTCGTATACCATATTTAATTTCATATTGTGTGTGTCATATTTAGTATCATAAAGATATAAACATACAAAAATATGAACATTAAAGCTCAAAAATTTCCAGAGAAACAGTTCACAGACGAGGCGGTACTAGCATTGCACAAATATTCAATTAACTGGAGTTTAAATAATTTTAATTCTACAGAATTGCCGCATGATTCAAAAATGTTTATAACTCTCAAGTGAAAGTTAAAAAAAGCCACAAAAATAATACGATATGTTGTTATTTCCTTTTTTGAAGAATTTAGTTTGAAGGAAATTAACACGTCGAAGAGTGGTCAAAATTTATGGCAACGTGCTGGCCAGGGACAAACGACGCAAATGCCGCTGTTTTTTCAGAATTAGTATGATTGACATAAGGGGGTTATTTTTTGAGATCCCAAAAGACCAATATTGATGATTTTTAGATGTGCTTCTAATTCTTGAGACATATTTTTGAAATATTTTATTAGGGTTATACTTTTTTTTTAATTTTCTTATAATTACTCCACTTTTGATTTCACAGAAGTAGAGTAAGCAACAAACATACTAGTTTAATTTTCGGGCACATTTATACTTACATATATACAAGATGGCGTCAAATCTGTGAGCATTGAATGAAGAAGTTGTACGTACCCAACACTCTCTGCTACGCCCTCGTAAACAGAAACAAGTGTTCCCCGCATTACTGATTCATGTATATGTGTTATATTGATACAGTATCTCAAACTAAAGAGCAATGTGAATTCACATTCGAATTTTGATAATTTCGCTCATATTATAAAATGAATTCATTCAAATATCAACATTTCATATTCTCTACTTGCCCTCATCAGGACTACTAGTGACTGTGTGTACGTATGTGTATGTTTATGTGTATGTTTGTGGGTGCATGTTTCGTCAAAATTGCAATATCATCATTTAATTATTTTACAAACCTCGAAAGTCTCTACAAAGAAAATGAATGAAAACATTCTTGACTTTATATTATTTAGTAAGTTAGTAAGACAAAACGCACTAAATTTTGTGAACAAGCTGATGAGAGAACAAATTTTAAACCAAATCCATAGTTAATGACGTGATTTGGGGATATTTAGTCCCCATTACGAGGTTCTAATTAATAATAGCAATAATTACATGCATAATTAATACACAAGGATCGGTTATAAATTCAACTACTCTGTTTCCACATCATTTGTACGTTCATATTTCGCCTAATTTAATTTACTATCTTTTAAACATCTACATTTCAGCAGAATATTTCTCTAGTTGATACTCTAGTATTTTACTGATGTTGATAACTTCCTAAGAGGTTTAAAGGAGTTTTGTAGAATTTTAGATAGTTGCTGTAGAAAAGGTTTTGGTTTTAAGGAAAGGAGGCGAGTTCACTCCGTAATGAAAACACGGATGCTTTATTACAATCAAAATGGATTAAAAGGCTGACCTAACCTGACCCTAGGAGTAAAACAGATAAAAGCTCTTAGCTGTGCTCATGTCTCGAACATGGTTACGAAGCTCAACTTCGCAGCTTGTCGCACAAAATGAATATATCGATTTCTGCTTGCCATCGCTGGCCAAGCCTGGGTTAGGGTGAAAATGAAGGCGATGCATCAGCGTAGCGGATGATTTCAAATTCCTAATTTTTCACTTCACTTAGGAAGCTAATTCTATTATATAGTCGTCCTTCTTCGAAAGTGCTGCTATCTATTATTCAACACTCATGAAAATTTCTCGTATTTACGAGTGTACAGTGTCGAAGTTGTCAAAAAATGTTATTTTGCTAGTTCATCTTGGCAAAGCGCGGCCTTGTTGAAGTTGCATTAGTCCCGCATGTGACGGAATTTCGAATATCTTGCAAACCGTTTTCCGGGGAAGGCGGAGGCTGGAGGAGCCGGAGGGCTGTTGAGCAGCACCGGCGCGGGCGTGGGGCAAACGCCAAGGGGCGAGGGGCGCGGTAGGAAGGCGAGGGACGTGGGACATGAGAAGAGGAGCAAGATGCGAGAGGCGTAGGGAGTGAGGCGTGGAGGGAGATGCGAGAGGCGTGAAAAGTGGGGCGTGAGGCGAGGGACATGGGGCGTGGACGTGGGGCGTGGACGTGGGGCGTGGACGTGGGGCGTGGACGTGGGGCGTGGACGTGG
>BOPP01000004.1:21624389-21635034 GCA_017312745.1 Gryllus bimaculatus | reverse complement strand
GAACACAGCGGGTGCGCAGGGCCAGCTCGAAGCATGTCAAGAGTCGTGGAACGACGAAAACACGTGCGGAAGATTACGCGCCGGGGTGGGGCGAGCGTGGCGCGGTCGGGGTTGGAGGGGAAGGGCCGCGGTCGGAGCCAAGCGCGCGCCGTACCTGCAGCGGCGAGCCCGGGCCAAGTGGAGTGGCCGTTAGCGAGCCGACGAGGAGTTACGGGCCGGGGAGAGCCGCCGGCGGTGCGCTCCAGTGGGGCGCGGGCGTGCGTGGCGGGTGCAACGACGGGGGCGTGGCGCGGCGGGTCACAGCGCGGGCGGGAGGGCGGGCGGCGGCGGGCTCAGTCACGTGGACGCGCCGGACATGCTAATGCCGGCTCGCCCTCCGCTGGCGCCGGTAACGAATGTGCTTGCGGACGTGCTCTCCAACGCAAACGCAAACAAAGCAGCGCGCTCCGGCCGCGCAGCCGCCCCGCCCTCCGCTCCACCCCGCCCCGCCGCGCCCCCCGCGCCTCCCATCGCTCCTTCGCCAAGCCGCAAAATTCGCAGCGCGAGGCACGCGTCCTTTCACAGAACTAACCATGAAGGAGCGCGGCCCCTGGCGCCGCCCACGCCTGCCTCCACCCGCCTTACGCACCGCCGCACGCCCCTGCCCGCCCCTGCTCCATTGTCTCGCCGCCCTCCGCGCTGTTTGACATAGTTGGCTGCGCGTTCGACCGCTCCTCGTCAATCGGAGTTCAAAGTAGAAGACATCACAGAAGCAAGTGCCTCGCGGCTGTTGCCAGTTAGCAGGGCTGCCTTCAACTGTTTTGGATTTGATACGGGAGACACGGTGAGCCAGAAAATTAGATCGGTTGAGCATACAGCAATCTAACGTGTGTCCGACGCAGGAGAAAATACTCCAGAATTGGCAATGTAAATTGATTCACGTCAAAACAACGTGATGAGTCTGCCTTGATTTTTGTCCTTACTAGAAAATATGATTTAAAAAATGTAATTTCTCATTTTGCTCTTATTAAATATTTACGCCCGGCAGTAAGGTAAACCATCATCTCAAAGTATTGTAGATTTGAATCACTTTTACATTCATCCAATAAACGCTTAACTGACCTAGATATTTGAATAAATGTTTTTATATTGTATTTATTTTCATATGATTCTCTCATTTTCTAGTCAGTAAGTATTCCTGTCATAAAAAAAGTCAAAATATGTGATCTTGTCGAACTGGAGTTAATTTTTCTCGACATATGAGAATTATTTTATATTTTACTGATACGTTATACCTTGTTATTGCCTTTGAAAGGGAGATCGATAAACACTAGAGAATTTCCCTGGTCCAAAGGATATACTTACGAGGAAAATATGCAAACAGTTGAATGATTTTACATGTTATCTTACGGAGAGAATTATGAGAGCGAATTATGAGAGGGAATTATGAAAGGAAATTATGAGAGGGAATTAAGGGAAGGAAATATGAAAACACGAACCGAGTCATGTTAACATCAATTTCATTAGTAAATAAGTAAATATGATTCAATTAAATTAGCTAAAAATAAAACTATATATGTACTATTATGTATGTACTATATTAACTGGTTCTAATAATATCGAGCGACAAAAAGTCCTCACGCTTTTTGTCACTGCTCAATAATTAGAACCCTATATCACTCTTGGTGCATATATACTTATTTTTATCCATCCCTCTTGGTTTTGTTTATTGTGAGTTGCATCAACAGCTAAGATCAATAGGGACTACTTACATTAATTACAATAATTAAGTACACGACTATACTTAAATGTTGTATTGGACTTATAATATTCTGCATTGCATTTCGATTGATTACAGAAGTACAATAATTACATTACATTACAGTACATTAGTCACAAAGCACAATACATTATTATTATTATTATTATTATTATTATTATTATTATTATTATTATTATTAGCCTGCTTCAGTCTCATTAAGGGCAAAGCCCTCCTGAATCCAGGGTGGGTGGATGGCTTAATTACATTAAAATACTTTACACAACATTAATTCTACTACTTTGGAATACATTAAATTACATTAAATTCCGTTATATTGACAGTACCTAAAAATAACACAATCAAATATAACTTATAATATTCGTCTAATGCATGAAGCCTTGCATTATTTTACAGGATTGATCTTTTCTAAAGTATATAACAAAAATTTGATGTACTTATACAATTTTAAATTTCATTTACACTTTATCACCACATTTATTAACCACTATTTATAGTATCAGATCTGTTGATAAACTAAATGTGACTAAACGACAAAGATCTAGACGGATATCAGAAGTATGAACTTAAGAAGTTGTGAACAGGTTCACGTGAATATGGAAAATTATGGTACGAGAAATCCATTGAGGGTTAAATGGCTAATGAAAGCAACCACTTTATTGAGAACAAACTGATGTGCAGAGCTGTGTAAAAACAATATACATGGATGAATGGCTGTTATATAATGGCCGTGATCTTGATCAATGAAATGTTAAGAAACCAAAACATTGGATAAAATTATGTAATCTGTCGTCTTGGCGAATAGAATATAAATGAATATTTCAAAATCTTTGGTTACCTAAACATATCTGAGAACACAGTTCGCTTATTAGGTTCTTATTGGAAACGAGAAGATGCCGGGTACTATGAGATTATTGACACGAAAATAATTTTATAAAATGGATTACAATGTTAATCATGGAACAAACAATTAAATGTGCCAATCTGTTTGAAAACAATCAAGCACTTTCTTATATTTAATTCTTTAAACACATATGTGTAGTAACATTTTATAACACTGGAGATATACCTTTTAACAGTACCGGAAACCGGAACATAAAATATTCTACATTATTTGCATTAGACCGTCTCGTGGTTCCGAGCGAAAGCCGCATGTAGTTCACCAAGAAGGCATAGGTTCGATTCCCAGACAATCTCATGTGAGATCAGTTCACAAAACGAGCTTGACTTCTTCTCAGGAGCTAGTCCAAAGCCCTGCGAAGTGTCCTAACTCCTTTTCAATTCTGGCCGCTGTGTTGTGACGCAGGAGTGGTGTAAAGAGGCGCGGACGCAGAGATGCCACCTGGCGGTCCTCTTGACAACATACTGTGTACTCTTACTGATACCCTAACGTTGAGATCAATGTGGTCGCTAATGACCTAGTAGTTAGTGTGGCCTTAAATAAACAAAATATATTTATATTGAGCATTCCGTTCTACTGAACATTAATTTTTTCCTGTCCTGTTTTGTCAAAATATTATCAGTTTCAGTGATTTCGGTGTTCCTCTTAACGGTACGCTCTGACATGCTCTTTGCAATGACATGCTGTTTGCAATTGCATGCTCTTTGCAATGTTCAGATCTGTTGATACAATTAGATGTAACTAAACACCAAAGATCTAGATGGATATCAGAAGTATCCGCCTAGAGAAGAACTTAAGAAGTTGAAACCTGGTTGACGCAAATATGAAAAATTAAGGTACGAAAAATTCATTGAGGGATAATTATCTAATGAAAGCTACCACTTTATTGACAATAAACTGAACTGTACAGCTGTATAAAAACAATTTACATGAATGAAAGTTATCAAACTACTTGATATGAATATCTTAAATAACATATTGTTCACATCAAGTAGTGTTTCAAGTATTATTTTATATTGTGAAACAGTCATAATGTATACCGCTCGTGTTTTATAAACTGCAATATAAAACCATTTAGCGCTGTGTGGCGTATGATCTTATCAGTAATTTCCAAGCACTCATGGGATTATTTTAAATCATCATTGTTTTATTTGTGAAACATTGAGACGTGTGAAGCAACAACACCACTCTTACAGAGTAATTGTGTCGTAAATAGTGACACAGCTGTGTACATTCGTTGTGAAGCAACATAACCTGAACAGTGTTGAAATAAGTTTAATGAGGCAAATGATCTAAAGTAGATTCATGTATGCACATGCAAAAGCGTCTGTGGGATGCAGTGTCAGGAAATTCTGGAAATGCACTTAACCTATAGAAACATTTCATGACCCATCGTTTTCAATCAGTGCTGGATCTCTACACCGTCGTGATGCCTATTCGAAGGGTATAGTTCAAGCAATCAGCTTTTGCAATTTGGAAACTAGAGATTATTCATGATGCTTTCCGAGGATAGCTTTTGGTGTCAGTTTGTGATACAAATCCTGATTGCCACATAAACAACTAAATAAACAAACGCAATTTTAAAAGTAATAGTATCTAAGTTATTTTATAAATTGATAAGTATATACAAAACTATTATAATATGCAGAATCAAATCATTAAACAAATCATAAGAGAATTTTATTTTATTTCACAATGGCTATGTTAATGTTTGATGTTTCAAATGTAATTATGATGGTATTCAGAACCAAACTGAAATCAACTAAATAATCCATGAAAATTTGCAAATATGTATCCATTATGACAGAAAAAGTTATTGTTTTGTCAGTAGATATCCTAATACGGCACATAATGTTGTTTTATTCCTATTCACATGATCTCTACTTATAAGGAGGATGTAACAAAGGTTGTACTCTATAAAATAAATTTCGCAATCAATAACTTGGTTTACTTGTAATAACTTCATTACCTATCTGGATCTTTTTTTAAAACATATGCAATAAATTGTTTTTAAAATGTTATTTGATTTAATTCGGCTTCTAATGAAAATAATATAAAAGGAATTCGTGAACAACATCGGAAGCTCTATAACGATCATGTCTCAATGCATGTGGCAATTGCATGTCTAATACTACAGAATTTGATGCTTCGATTGGATTAGAACAGTGACCATTAATGTGAATTGGATTCCCGTGATCCATGTGTTATTCATTATGGGTATCATCATCGCCAGTAACAATATGTTCTTTCATATATTTAAATGTCAATTAATGTAATTATTCAGAAATATCTTATCAGAACAACATAATTTCTTTCAGTCTTTGACAAAATAAACTCATTATTATTTACAACTGGAGTGACACTAGATTTTACCCTGCTTTTAAATGGAAATACGATGCACAGTAGACGTGGTGAACAATGAACCGTCACACGAAGAAATATTCCTCTTTAAGAGATTATAATACTGAAATCTAAATTCTCTGATAAAAACATAAAATGTGTAGATTTTTGTTTGTGAAGCAGACATAATTTGTTTTAAATAAACGTAGGCTGCATTTATATTATTAGGACCCTAGTGAAGTGGTCGGAAACCACATTTTCACCACATAATTTACATAAATAATTTGGCAATGCAGGCAGTCAGTTTGAGAGACAGATGGCGAGCCCCATTTTATTCATCTTATGATGAATCAATTTTAAATCGAGAATATATGTATCTGTATTTGTATCTATTTCTTACATCAGACTTACCTCACGTTCGTGTGTTCCTTGTTTCATAAAATATTCTCGATGTCCCAAACTCCGTCTCAACATCATTGACTTCCACACGTGATTTACACGCGAATGTTCTGCTAACAGCATGTAAGAAATAACGCGAGTAGTTGTGATTATTCTGGTTCCTGTTGCATCTGTTCATGTGCGCCATCACTAAAAACTAGTCCACGCAACTGCACCTGTCGACTGAGTGCGCCACTTGTCATCTTCAAGTGTTTCATGCTTCACCGCCAATGCAAATGCGCGCCCTGTGCATACAATTTCCTGTCACATCCCACGCATCCGTCCCTTGCCGCCCAGCCCTGAGCATTAGGGAGCGCACGCAAAGCGAGACGCTGCGCGAGCTGTCGGAGCGCGGACGCCGCGCCGGTCCACGCGTAATCGTTTGATCACGGCTGCTGCTTCAGAAACCACCTCACCTCGCCGCTGCGTCTCTTGTGGCGCGAGGGGGACTCGGCGCGCGCCTGCTTCTGTGGGGCCACGGGCAAACGTATATTCGAAGCCGGGCGCACAGGAGCCCCGAGGCGGCGGGCGGCGCCGAGCTGCAGGGCCACACGCCGCCCGCGGGCGCCCGGCCGGCCCCTCAGGCCGACCGCGCCCACGATCGCTCCACGCCCGCCGCGCCCCTCCCCCGCCCCGCTCCCGCCCACGCCCCGCCACGCCACGCGCCAAAAGGCCCCCCCTTTTCCCCGGCGGGGGTGGGGGGCCCGCGCCGCTCCCGCGCTCCCCACACCCACACCCAACGCCAGCCCCACCCCCTTCACCCCCACGCTACCCCGCTCCAGCCACCGCGGCCCCTCGCGTCCGCCCCCGCGCTCCCCCCACGCCCAGACCCGCCGCCAGCCCCTACCTCCTCACCCCCACTTTAGCCCGCTCCAGCCACCGCGCCACCCCCCCCGCCGCCCGCCCAGCCCCGGCGCCCCCCTGGCGTAGGCTGCAGCTCGGAGAGAGCTTCCCTTCAAACCCGAAATCCGCGTGACTGCTTCAACGGAAATTGGGTAGTAATGACAGAGTGATCGAGATAGAGATGCAACTAAAGCGCGAACGCTGTCCCCGCGCTTTATTGTATGTACCAGATTGAACAGGTGAACATTCCTCTTGATTTGTTAATTTAGGCGTTCAGAGTTAAACGTTTTAAGATAGTTTGGTCCTTTCATTTTCATTACTCAAAAAAGCAAGTAAAATCGTTGATACGTCATTTTTGAAAAAAACAAACATGAGGAATAAATATCTTAATTTTTTTTGCTAATCACAAATGTTCCACAGCATTACATAAATTTTTCAAACAATTTACACCCACTGTAGTGATCATTGATAAGTTCTGTCGTTAATTAAATATTTATTTTCTATTTCCTTTACATTGAGCTTATATCATACGTATGATATTGAAATTATGATAATAGGAGACTTACTTTATAGATGTATAAAATAAGTGTACAACGTAACTTCAAATAGAAAATAAAAATGTGAAAAGTTGGAAGCTGATAGCTGAGTTTATTCTGAAATATTTATCATCTATCGCCTCTTCAAATATACGAGCTAAGGCAAGTTTATTATAGTATTTATGATTGATTAGTTGATTATAGATTGCTTTTAAGAAAGTAAAAATAAAAAAACCGTAAGAATGATACCTAATGAATAGTGAATTGCCCATCAGTTTTGCATCGAAAAGAGTTAAGACGAAAAGTAGTAGTGCTACTGCAGCATCTACTTCCTTTCCAATTTTCGAAAATTCAGAGTGTTCAACGAAAATGGGACCTACTTTTTTCTGCATTCTAGGAGAGATTTTGAAGAAAAACGTTTGAAGTCGTCTTTCAGAAAATATTTTTAATTGCTTTAACTTGAAGCAAAAATAAAGTGAAAACTCCTCCGGCACCGGGAGTCGAACTATTTAGTCACGCTCTATGAACTCAGATCGATAAAAACGCTCAATTAAGCAATCGAAACAATTACCTCTTTGGACATTCTAATACATTTTTGGTGGGTACTTCCATTCCATAACACGGGTTGTGGAGCTTGAGTAAAACACGAAGTTGAGTTTCAGCACGAAGCAATTTTTCACTTTTGATTTAAAATGCGCGATCTTTTGGCGAAATATGTGCGAGAGAATAGGGCATGGGGACCATGTAGAGGTCATGTGGGGATCATGTGGTGGGTTATGTGGGGAACATGGAGGGTAACACGCAGGATGTATGGGGAGAATCCTGCAGCTCTATATGTGAGGATACACGAGAGAATATGCGATAAACGTGGAAAACGGACTAGAAACATACGTGGAACATAAGGGAATTTGAAAGTATTGTGGGGAATTTGTGAGTAAAATGTGGAGAACATGTGAAGTACAGGTGGAGAAACAAGTAGGGAACATTTTGGGACGCACGTGAAGCTATCTGAAGAAGAGGGAGACAAGATGGGGAACAATATGGGATATTGGTTTTGCAAGGAAGGGGCGGGCAGCTGATGTTGCAGGAGGCGACCGAGTCATGTTTTTCAAGCAGAATTTCACAAAATTAGATTTTTTTGAAACTTTTATTACATTTTTAGATTGTCTGCCCCTCTGGCGATCTTTTCTCTATAGCAAGAGTAGTCATATACGAGCTGTAACTGTACGTGATTTTATGTGATATTTATTTCATTACTTAGCAATAATAGATGGTTATTCTCCTAAAATAACAGGTACTTAATGCTATTAAACACAGTTCAAGGGTTGCTAGTCTGAAGATAGGATCAAATATGGAGTTCTTTTTACTTTTAAAAGAATGATTTACAAACTGCAAAATGTTTTTGTGGGTTCACCTATTATTTATTATTTCTACAGTATAGATCCCTTTTGTGACTTTCGTACCGAACTAATCTTAACAAAAGTGGTGTCAAAAGTGAATTTCACTCAGATGCGGAGAATTGCTTTATCTCTTTTTGTTTACTAAGGTTTTGTTCACAGAAAGAGTTTGAATTAAAACAATCTGCAACACATAGCCTGCTGAAATCTATCTTCTGACACGTTGACCCTGTGTAACATGTGCATTTTAAGATACTTTGCACCTTATATTCCGTGTCCAAAGACCTCGCGATATTCGTATGTTTCTCAAGCCTCAATTTACAAAACGAGATCCTTTGAGACCTTCTATTGCATGGTTTGGGTTTCGGCGCTGCTGAATATCCGCGCTCAGTTATAAGAGACGTTCGAATTCTATATGAAATTAAACTGAACTAATTATACGCGATTTAATTATGACTTTATGTTTTGGATTTCTTTCTAAAATTCTATTGAATTAAATTGGATTTTTATTTCATATTTTATAAGCTAATTGAGGATTAAGCTTATACATATTTAGTGAACAAATACGCACCTTTGGCTTACATTTTCTCCCTTCATAGATGTGTGAAGAGGAACGGTTTATCGGTTTTTCATACGCGAAAGGTTCCGCATGCGCATGCTAGTTATTATTGAAGCTAAAAAAATTCAAGCACTCTGTTTATTATTATTGAAGCGCTGTTTTTCTTTCAGAAGACTGTCACATCCAATCCGATGAACACTTCCGCTCCAGTCAGTATGACGTAGGCTTGCAAGAAAAATTAATTTAATCGTATATAAAGAATACATGTGAGCCTCTCCCAAGCCCTGGTTTCTATATTTTCACACATTGAGGCACCGACGTATATCGAGGCGTATGGAACATAATATGGAACATTCTTTAAACAATATTAAATTGTGTAGTCTGATCCTGGGTAACCAACGATATTATAGTTCGGGAGCTTCTTACAAGAACCAAAAAAGTCGAAAATGGCATATTATGTTATATTTCACCAAGTTATTTTCTACAACTGGCGCTATTAGCTGGGGCATTTCCTTTCAATCAGTGTCAAACACATTGAAAATACAATGCGGGGAAATACCGAAAATACATTACTGTGCACGTCTACACTATGAAGTTTTTGGTGCCTCCTGAAAAATCTCGAATTTTAACTAGTATGGTTCTTGTAAGAAACCCTTCAGTTATACATTTTTTAAGTAATACTTACTGTTGACCGCTCAAAATCCACGAAATTTCTCCCTTGCCTAAGTAAAGTGCATCATGTTTCAATGTGTAATTAATCATCTTTAAAAATACTCTCGTTTAATTTACGACGTGATACATTAAAATAAACAATCCCTTTAGATAATCAAAAAAGACATACAAGTTGATATTTTTCTCTATTATTAGTGTAGTTTGGAGTACTAATGTGAAGCAAACTACACATTATAATTGTAGTTTGGAGTAACAAAGTTATATCTCAATCATGTAATGGCATGAGGAGAGCCCTTCAATGATTTACAGAGATTCAAATAGGAAACAGTCATACGAAATTCAATTATCAACTGTAAATATTTCATGTACGGTTATTTAAATCTATCCTATGATTTGATGAAATTTTCCCTTCTAAAATCCAAACTCGAGTAATATGACTGGAATGATAAATATTCAGATATATTTTTAGATAAATCACAAATAAATCAACTAAATGTAGATATTCTTTTCTTTTCATCCTAGTAGCTTTCACCAGAGAAAATGGTTGTAAATTTGAGTTAACTTTAATTTATTTGAGGTACAAGAATACCCGTTGCGGAAATGTAGAAACGGAATGACCTGAGAGTCACGAAACTTAATATCTTGTTCCGGAATACAGGTAAGATTGCCAGATAACACTGTCCCTTAAGTACTATTAAAAAAGTTTCTCAGAGTAAAAAAATGAATCAGTAATAGTATGTTCCTCTAATTTTCTTTTCTTCGTACAGGAATGTTTCCCGAAAGAACTTTATTTCACGTCAATAATACGTTATTGACTTGATGTAGATATAATACATTTCATTATAATCCTGCTCGTTTAATATTTTTGAAGGTAATCAACGCGTGACTTTTTATCTCATGTCATAATTGTTTACTTGCTGTTCTTGCATTTCCTCATTTGACAATCATATTTTTTTTAACTTTAGGCGTTGTGAATAGCATATGTTTCAAAATTGAATATACCGTGTGTAAACCCAAACTGCCCAATATATTTTACTTTGCTTTAGCGGTAGGTGATCTCTTGGCGTGGACCAATCAACATTCCGCCTTTAATCACGGTTCGTGCTACATAGTGGAACCTAACACGCGCAGTTTCCATCGACCCCACTCCGTCACCCCGTACCCACCCCAGCTCCCACACCGATACCCCCTCTCGCACCC
>BOPP01000004.1:21552567-21622219 GCA_017312745.1 Gryllus bimaculatus | reverse complement strand
CCGTCCTTCATATGATTTTATTTGTCGTGAAAGTACCGTTTCCCAGGTACGTCACAATATATATATAAAATATGTTTCATATTCACCAAGATCTCTACACATATATAGTCCATGATATTATTTGGCGGCTAACAGCAAAGTCTGCTATGAACCTTACCACTGACTTTAAAAACAAAATGTATGAAATACAACTTCAAGTAATAATAACTCACCCACCTCTTTGATAAATTCCTCTTTGATAGACAAGAATTATGAGAAAGAACATTAAATATTTATAATTGATAGCTAGAAAGCATTGTTTTAACGACCACACAACGCAATGTTCCCTGAGCAAAATCAACTACTCTCCTACTTCCCGCGAGCTTGCCAAATTGGGCATGACGCCATCTTCCCGTTTCCATTTTAGCCGCGCATTTCGGACAACGTATTTCTTAGCTTTTTATTAATAAACGAAATCTGGGATCTCTTTAATATATAGTGACCACCACTCCTTACGTTTTATTTTTTGGGGCACTTCACTCGTTTAAAACCGTTCACTGGGAGCCAATTAAGGAGTACATGAAAATTGTTCTCGGTTATATCTCGAGAGGAAGCAGTTTTTCAGATAGGAGAAATAGAAAATTATTTTAGCGTATAGTCTGGAAATATTTCTTTATCAGTAACAGATTGGAAAACGTGAAAGTCAAACATGCTAAATATAGCAGTAACTTACTTTCTTAAACAGTTGTATTTAGCTTTCTTTTCGAGTTCGATGTAGGTATCTATAACTCCTAAGTGTAAAGGTATGTGAAAATTTAGCATTAATGTCTATTACAAAATTCCACCAAATTCTATACACTTGAATACAATTATTGCCAGGTCACGAGGCATTGTAATGATAGAGTAGAAGTGAGTCATTTATGTAGCAAACAGCACCACATTTCGGGCAACATACTTTCCCCTTCTCAAGTGAAAGGATTCTAATTGTAAATAGTAGAATGACATAATGAAATATAGTACTTTACTATATGGAGAAATAAAGAAGTAAGGAAATGAATAAGTTTCAATGAAGTCAGGGACTATTCAATGATGTTCATTTGTGCATTGGAATACGATTAAAATAGTTTATTATAACTTGTATGATGATATAATGTAAAATAATTAGTATACCTTGTGAATGTAAAAGTATAAATTACGCTGTGGCTCAAATGAGAACCGACATACTGGGGCGTATAAAATGTAGGATATATGTCTATTCCCCTTCATGGTCTGGGGCTATTTTGAACATTTTTATGCTACACTTGTATTATCTGCAATGCATGCATCGAATTGTGTATACAATGGTTGGTACCGTGTGTACTGTTATGGTTTCCCTAAATCGCATGACTCCTTCACTCTCCCCGCCTGTGGAAAGAATCTGCAATTACTACGTGAAATTGATTGTAATGAACACGTAACAGTCTTTCAATTTTGTGTACATGGTTGTAACTGGAGTTTCAACCTTTGTGTATCTGGTGTTTCACTCCAGTTTTGTGTCAATGCTGCTTTCACTGCGATGTCGTCATATCATTCAATGCTGCATTCCCTTCCATCGCCCTGCAATTGTACTAGCTAATTGCGTCCCACCACTTTTTTCTAGGGCTTTTTCCATATTTCCAGATACAGCCGGTTACCTTTTACGTCCAAATGGGACGCATATTCGACCATATATTAGTCACTAACACACTTACGGACTCCTCTGATCTGGCGTTAGAAGGGAAGGGAAGATCACCATCACTTCCTGATGAAAAGCATGCACCACACTTACGGGATTACCTTATATGTTGACGCGCCCGGAATCGCTTACAATCAATAATTTCCATTTAATACTAATATTGATACGAGATAATAGAAATCTTGTTCATATAACGCGACAGATATTAGATAATATTTTGTGTAAATTAATGCACATATATTATTACTTATTTCAATTTTTATATCTGTTATCATTTGAATCAGTACAGTGTCTGCGGCAGTGGGTGAAAAATTCAATACCATTCACTCAAACCGGTACATTCACAATACACTTTGGAAATATTTGCAGTATTTTAATTCTTAGAATATTGCAATTTAAATCCTTACAATTTTATGAAAAAAACATCAACTTTATTTGACAACAATTTATTTGGTCTTGTCATTAAATAGAAATATTGAAGCGATAAAATCGAAATATTGTTCGTATAACAGGACAATGAACATATTAAAATCACTGAAAACATCAATAGGATCAAATTTTAAACTGACGCTTAAGTGAATAGTGCAGGTCTAATTTGAATTGCCACTAGTTGATTATACACGAGAGTTGGCAATGATTAAACGTCGGAATTGTCTATAATAGTAGCTTTGATCTATTCCATTCGTTCTTGCTCTTTGGTGTCGGATATTTCAAACTCTGCCAACGACCGGTGCTACAATTTCTGCAGCATTCATGACAATGATAGCAGGCGTCTAGATAACGTCACAACTTGTACGAATATACGCGTCATGTGCAAGTATCAGTAGAGCTGGTGACCCGCAGTTTACTGTGACGATAAAGAAGATATTCACGTTATTGGCGTTAAGGACTAACGGAAGCATACGCAACGTACGCTTTTAGTCACAAGTTAAATGTTTAAGGAAATCAGTGTATGTTCGATATGTGCATGAATCAAAATTATATTAAAATACTTTAAACTAAGGCAATATTTCTGCTGCAGCACTTCAGCATATCAATGCGTCTAAGGGCGTCGTATGAGTGCTCTGGAACTCTTTGAAAAGCTGTAACGAATGTGAATCAATTTTTCCCTAAGAGCCCAAGTGAAGAGTCGTAAATCACAAGGAAGTTTAGATTTTCTTTGTTCAGAAGCAGTTAAAAAAGACAATCGTAACCAATGTTATGCCAAACTCGTGTCAAGTAATTATTTCACCCCTACCCCATCCCAAGAAAACGTTTTTGACTCATGTCAAATTTTGTTTCAAATTTTATGTCAAATTTTGCCGCGGACACTTGGCTGTCCGGGGTGAGCCGTGTCTCTGTCAATCGGGCTGACGTTTCGGAAATTCGTGTTGTAGCCTTCTTCAGAACTATATTACTGCAGTATGGCTCTGAGGGCCACAAAACGATGGGCGAAACGTGAACTCGATCGACTGAGACGCGGTTCACCCCAGACAGCCACGTATCCAATTACTACGGTCGCGGAAGTCTACGAATACAAATTTTGCAATGCTTTACCGCCTAACCGTTCCTCTAAAAAAGTATTGTATCTAAGAAACATTATTTGAAAAATTTTAATGAAAATTATTTTTGCTTGAGCACATTTCCCGAACAGTACAGGTTTTAGCACAAAAAGCAGTGTTACGTTTAAAGACCCAGAGTTACTTTTTAACATTAAGTACGAGGTGCATCCCGAAAATAAGTTCCGATGACTGATAAAAGTACAAAAACATTACTAAGTAAAATGTTTATCGGAATATTTATACCTATATTCACCGGTTACTTCTCAAGATAGTCACCACCGCTGTTGAGTCATTTATCGTCAGGGAGCACTATCAATGGTATGCCCATGCCATGGGAGTTCGCTGCCTACATCTGGAGTCACGAAGTCACTTCAGTCTGCACCTCAGCGTCGTTGTGGAAACATTTTCCTGCCTGAAAACGCTACACGAAACGAAAGAGATGAAAGTCACTTAGTGCAAAGTCGGAGCTGTAGGGTGGTTGCTCGAAAATCTCCCATCAAAACTGATTCAACACATTTCGTGTGGCGTTGGCTGTAGAGGGTCTTGCATTGTCACGCAGAAGCTTAATGCCTCTTGTCAACATTGTGTTGTGTCCATACATGTCACACAATTGGTGATGGACCTCTTCTGGGGATTGATTTTCAGCGTGCAAAAATTAGATAACTGCACTAACATTGCATTTATCTAGAGACAATATCAGAGCAGCAATATAATCGTCACACTGTGCGGTAATAACTGCCGTTACAAGACTAAAACTGCTCTATATTAGTCCACACACCTCTCTACTCCTGCTCAGGCGCATTCATTTCCGACCACTCATGCCATCGATTCGACATGCTCAAGGACGCGATCGGAACTTACTTTCTGGAAGCATATCGTACTACCAAAATGTCACGTACATTCTGTTCCAAGTTTTCTGATGCAATGTTCTTATGCTTGACAACAACCACCTATTACCAATTCGATGTCACATTCTGATTATAGTGTTCCGAAGCTATCAAGAGGTCTTATTTATATTGATTGTAAACGAAACCGGAAAAGGAAAACACTAAATGAAATGATTCGACTTAAATGCTGAGTAGATCCAATCTTTTTCTTTATCCACTTAGTCTTTACATTTATCCGTTCTTCAATTTCTTCCAAAGATACCCTCTTCTTAATATATAACCACCTACATGCTATCAATGAAAATGTAAAATCACATAGAGAAAATGACTCATCCATGTTAACTGAATAAATGCCTGCCTCACGAGTTCCTCGAGTTCCACATTGTATCCCACAAGGAAGAAAAAGTGTTGGTGGACCATAAAAGCGAAGAAAAAATCACAAGATGCAAGAGGCAAAATTCAGTAAGCATAAATAAGAAGATACCCGCCGCGCGAGACAGTCTTGCAGGTACCCCGATCGCTATTCATCCCCATTTGCTACTTACGCAACTTACGGGACAACACTAAAACACTGGACCTTCTATTTCACACATGTAAACAAGAACAATTTACTAGAACAAGGCATCCCAAGACTCAACGAGGTCGTTGGTCAACTTCAGACAACACCTCACAACCTTCCAAGCTTTCATTCGCGAAACAACCACACAGTCACCACTACAAATCACGAGTGAAAACAGATTTTCTGCATTACATTATGACACTGAGTTTCCTTGCTTTACCGGACCACATTAGCTCTCCAATCATCGACACGTCCATCACAAAACAACGTAAACGGCTGGCAAGTGCAAACAAACAAATGCACGTAGAGTTCCGCAACCTAATCCATCAATTACCAAGGACACCCAATTTCCACTGAGTCTATCAACAAGATACTAATTTTACTTGATAGCCATCGGCGACTAATCTTCTCCCTCACTGGTAAAACTCCTATCCCATTTCATTGGTTGTGGGATTGATGATTAGGCCATTACTGCTAAGGCCATTAGTCCTGTAGGTGTAGTGCATGTACTTTCCTCGGAACGTGGAAGTAATCTTCTCCTGCTAGATGGTGAGATCCGGCGCCGAACTACACGTCAATAGCGGGATTTTCTTCAGCCAGTTGTCTCCAACCAGCAAAACAGAGCCCCAGTGCCGAGACCAGTTCTAGATTCCCGACTCAACTGGCATGTGTGGTAGTGTTATGTATGTAAGTGTAGGTGTGTAAAGTAATGGGTGAGCATAGGATAAGGAATGGGAAGAAAAGATTGCGCGTGTTCTTTGGTGCATTTGTTAGGGCACTGCTCCAGTATTCGCCTGACGTTGATCGGAGAAACCTCGCAAAACTACCGAGCAGCCGGCTGCTCCTCTAGGCAGCAGCTGGACTCGCCCAAGCTATCCAGCTTGTGCCGAAAATCCTGGTGCCGCGCCGACAGGACTCGAATCCTAGGACTTCTTACAGCAGTGGCTTAAGTTGATGCATTGAGCCAGCTTAGCTGGCCATCCTACTTTATTGTCACGAGCATATAGGAGTAATAAATCTAACGGGAGATTAGCCTGCGTGGCAGAGAACACCCCACAAAATATCTAACCAAAAAAGACAATCATCATTACAGGAGGGTAGAATGACATCAATGTGGACGGTCGCTTTACACCTAACCAAAAAGTTGACAAATCACAGCGTTCTGTACAGACGGAAGAGCAGACCTGATGGCCTGAGCCTCGCCATGGAAAATAAGGCATAATTGAAATGAATACCCTACTCTTTAACCTAATCCTTGTACTACATCTCCCATTGTTCTTTCCTTTCCACTTTTCGTCCCACCTGCTCATCTCGTGCCACTCCTGGAGACTACTTCCGTCGGCCACATTCCACGACGCAAAATGCGATAAATAAAAAGGAACTACAGTCAGAAGCAGCAGAACAATATCCGTGTAGATATATATGATAGGTTCGCATATTGTATCGTTATATTCAATCTTTTTCAAATAAAAATAAATTTATCGAGGCAGCATTACAGTACAGTATTAAGTTGAATATGCTTTTCCCTTTAAAGAACATTTACCTCGTAATGAAATAAACACTCTCCAAATTCCTTCTTTTTTATGTGGATTGATCGTTTTATACATCAAGGAATCAAAAAAATGCCCTAAATGTGGAGGTTTGTATATTTTCCTGAGAAATAAAATTGAATCTACCGTCTTGTAAAAATTCAATCTGTATTCAGTTGAAAATATTTTTTTAATTAACAGTCGCACATTACAACGCTCAAAATTATCTTACGTTGCATTTACAGACCTCCCACAATTCTTGATATAGCCGGCCTGTTTGGCCGAGGTTGTTCAGGTTGAAGGGCCGTAGTGACCTCGCCTCGAAGTGTCGAAGATTTGAATCCCCCTCTTGGACATGGATACATGTATATATGTTTGTGTTGTCCTTACGTGTTCTCGCTACCGTTTCAAAGTTCCAGTAGTCGCTATATGACCGAGATGTTTGAAGGCAAAATTAAAAAACGGCTGTATCTAACTTTCAAAAGAGTAGTTTCTCAAGACTAATTCATTCTTCTAATTTACTTATTACAGTGAGTATACTTACAAATAATTTAGTTAAATAAGAACAAACAACTACGCACAAATTCTTACAATTAACATTAACTTCAACATTGACA
Organism: Gryllus bimaculatus; assembly: GCA_017312745.1. Taxonomy (NCBI): domain Eukaryota; kingdom Metazoa; phylum Arthropoda; class Insecta; order Orthoptera; family Gryllidae; genus Gryllus; species Gryllus bimaculatus. The sequence goes on along the minus strand of BOPP01000004.1, from coordinate 21,615,393 downwards.
CATTAAATAAAACACGTTTGTGTATATTATTTACCAAAGCTAAAATAGAATTATTTACAGTCTGTTTGACGCAAGAAACACTATACGCGCTTTATAATGCTGTTGACACAAACGACAAATATAATTTATTTTTCTCAAAGCTTTCATTTCCTTTAAACGTGTGATTTCCTCCTAAAAAGAGGAAATTAAACATTTCACGAAAAAAGCAATACCTTTATAACACGAGGCATTGGGGCATAATGAAAAAACATTCCTACCCTTTACTTTATTTCTAAACTTCGCCACGAGCTACACGGTTTTCGTATCTACTTTTGAAAATATAAAAGAGTTTTAAAGTAATAGCACAGGCAAAATAATGAAATGTGATCAGTATATTTTAATACTAACAATAAAACTAAAGCATATCATTTCGTCTCTCTGTAAAATATGTTAATTTAAAGAATGACAGTGGGGTACTAATCCAGTAAATTTTGCAAGTATGTTAAATCATCACTTTTTGAGAATTGCTGTTCATCTCAGGAAGGAACTAAAAGCAAAAAATTCAACATAATATATTACCAAAAAACTTTCGATGATTCAAATGTTGCCCTCAGAATATTCTGTAATCTAAAAATAGAATATTAGATCAGTTTTGTTGAAAATCCAAATTGTTTATTAAAAACTTGTACGTCAGCCCTCTTAACATTATTGAACCCTTAAGTTTTTGCAATTTTCTAAAATGCATAGCGTTCACCAGAAATGGGACTTGCACCATTATTTATGAGCAGGCATTGCAATATTTGAGAAAAAGTTAATGACAAACATTTTAAGAAACATCTACATTATTAACATTCTACTTTTTCAATGTTAATATTGTACTTTTAAATTGCCTATGTTTCTCGTAAAATAACGCAAAAGTACTAATATTTTCGAAGCGAATTTAATCTTGTCTCAAGGTAATCAAGAAACCGGATTTCATTAAAAAATCTTTCTTCAATATTACAGTTGTAGGAAGAGGCCGAAACAAATTTTGAACTTCTCCACTTTTCGAGAAATCAGAGAATTGAACGAAAATTAGACCTGTGCTGGTTTTTCGTGTTCATTGCTCTATCGGAGTAAAATTTTATTCAAAACATTTGAAGCCATATTTGAAAAACTGTTAAATGTATTGAGGCTTCATGTTTCACTTGGTAACTATGTAATTCTAGGAATTTTATTCTAAGAGCTATTCTCAGAACGTGTTGGGCATATTGCAGCAATCCCAGATTTCCATCTCTCTTATGTCATCTGCATTACTTATATGAAGATGAGAGAACTGTTTGACTGCCACTCTGATTTGATCGTTCCCTTCCCTGAGCATCGACATAGATGGGATCGATAAAACCAATTGGTAGAGGTAATGCGGCATTATTTAGGTATGAAGAAATGCCGATTTCTGAGTGGGCTTCCAATGCGTTTTCTGAAGCCTCGTCACTGCTTCCATGAAATTCTGTATGAATGATTTTGATGAGAAGGCGTTCCAAATAGAGTACTTCACTCCCAGGTATGTTAGGGTATTATCATCACTGACCAGAGGAATTCTCTCACCCAACCTTTCCAGACAGGGATCCTCAATGAACCAAGATCGTTCAAAAGTTGAAATTTTAAATGATGAATACTTAGCGGCGGACAATGTCTTTCCGAGGGCCCCAAATATTCTTTCGCAATATCAATCAGTTTTTGAGCCCCTGGAGCATCCTTTACTAATTGCACCAGATCGTCAGCAAATTTTAACATAGACACAGTCCTTTCCAATATCATGTGTCCTGACTTGCTTCCGTTTCTCAAGCAGACACTACGTAATGAGGATAAGGAGTCCCCCTGTGCTACGTATGTAGTATGCAAGATAGTTAAAATTAATATTAACTTAATAAATTGGTATTTAATATTACACCGCAGTGATTGAAGAATAAACAAATATTTTTTCCTATTGAATTTCTGTGTTGAGCGCATTTAAGTTTCTTTGATTACCTCCCAAAACCTTTATGGTGCCTATCGGTAAATGCAGCTAGTAATCGAGTCGTTTATGACGAGCCCCATTGCATGTCTGTAGTTGATAGTCCTTCGACGCTAAAAAGCTCTGCATTGTTGCGTGAGACTTTTTTAAAGATTGCATGATGTAAGCGTCACATATCGTGAAACCACGCTGTGAGATATAGCTTTGCACTATTCAGTCAGTTAAACGCGCGTTCCAGCACATCGCTTGGCCACGACATTTTAAACGACACACTTTGCTTAAAAATGTTGATTTTTTTTATTTTAAGATAGCTATACAAATTTCCGTCCGTCAATTACTAATTATTAAACCTCTTTTGATTGATTTAACTATTTGAATGAACTACCTATACCCAAAACGGAATGGAAGAAAGTAGGAAATAACTGGGTGTTCATATAGAATTAATAAAGCATAGTTAGCATAATAAGAACTTGTTTGTGACCTTGAATATAGAATAAAATTATAAGGATAATATGAGTGTAATTTTTTCAAACTCCGATGAACTATAAACAAAACGCAAGTGTAAAGAAGAAAATTAATTTATTACCAAAAGTTATGTAGTACAAGCTTGGTTCTCTTCTCTTGATTATCGCCGTGAAGATCCCAGTATTTCCCTTAAAACAATCTCTGTGAACAAGCTTTTCGATCATTGCCACCACTGATACGAGAGAGGCCTGAATTTTGCTTTGAAGCTCCTCATTAGTTTGTAAGGTTTAGCCACCCCCTCAATTTTTCAATCCGTGGAAGAGTTGAAAACCACTCGCCGCTAAGTAGAGCTGTCACCCGAATGCTGGAGAACGATGTTCCCGATGTTTGGTTACAGGAAATCTGTTTTGTCATGAATGAGAATATCTCCAGAAGCTAGTATTCTTCGTTTGTTTGAATGTTTACCTCAAATATTCGGCTTATTCTTTTAAAATATTTTTTGCACTATTCCCATGTTCTTGAAGAAAGCGATTAGCACTACGGAGCTCAAACATGGCGGGGGCGTTAATTGTATCTGTCTCCTTTTCGCTTTCCACAGAAAAAAGATGCGCAACCGCCCACTGCAATCCGCAAATCTACCTCCTTGTCAAGCGGTTTAAAGCCACAATTGGGGATTAAAATGGAACAGCCCTTGCATATTAAAACAACTAGTCGCTCTATAAGTGCACATACATGATGCATTATTTATAACGTTTGATACTTTCAAAAATTTAGAGAATTAACGAAAATAGATATGTTATTTTTAAGCATCTCTTGTTATATTCACGAAAAAAATAATTAGGAACAATTTTTGAGAAATTTTTTTTATAAATTGCATTAACATCAAACAGAAACAAGGCAAAATTACTCTTTTTTCTTCCACAATTGTATGTAACCTTTTAGATCTGATCAGGAAGATCTGATTTTTTAGAACAGATTTCATTTAAAACCAAAATATCTCTTTAATACTGTACTTTTGCAATGTCAACTTCTTCAACTATTCGCCTACAGTTCGCCTCCTACAGTGTATTGGCCGAAAATGAGATTGGCACCACTTTTTACACCATTCTTGGATAATAATTATATTTAGAGAATAAATTTCGAGCCATTTTTGAAAAGATAATTGTTTAAAATATCCCTGTATCTCAGGCACAATTGCCCAAAAACTACAAATATTTTTAAATTATTGTTAATGGCCTTATTTCAAACTTTTTTTCTAAGATTTCATTTAAGGACAAAAACCACTATCTTCAATATTGTAGTTATAGGAAGAAGCAGAAAAAAATTGATCTCTTGCAATTTTCTAAAAATCAGAGATATCACTGAAAAAAATATCATTGAGATTGCTATTGAATTTTAGATTGAAGAAGAGATTATTGAAAATGTTGAGGCTTTATGTTAAGTACCCCTAAAATTAAAAATATTCCTTTCATATTCAAGGGGCCGCGACATCAGTCAGATTGATTAAGAAATATCAATTTTGGTAAAAATCCTGCTTATGGTTTAGTGTTATTGACAAACAGACGGGCAGACATTCGTTTTGCCGTCAATCGATTTTTTTATATCAAGGACCCCCGAATCGTATATTCTGACTACACGTGTAGAAGAAGTAACTTACATAATATTGGAACAAATTCTTATACTTTTTCGTTACCAGGGTCAGGGTATTTGAGATTTGTGTTGAAAATTCGCCCTTTTCTGGCGCTCTATCGCATTTAGAGCATTCATTTTCGCGTCTTGCAAAGTAAGGGTGAGAAACTAAAATTGATTTCAATTATTACCGCACACGTATCATGTGATTTTTTAGACGATTAGCTGTTGCTCAGGCTTACCAAGCGAACGACCGGTTTTCTATTCCCGCCGGTCCAGAGAAAAACGTTTCTTAAATCTTTCTTGGAATAGAGCATGCAGGTCTAGAACTACAGTATCTGTGCAATTTTCTGTAAAACCTGTGAAGTTTTGAAGATTGAAACTTTGAATCTCTCGCACTCTTTTCTGAAAAGAGAGTATTATGACAAGATAGCGGAAAAATTAGTAAGCTATACTTGGCAGTATAAATAAAACGAGAAAGTATGTGATGTAAGTGTTATTGCATTAATAGTTTTTCGGACATTTTGGGATGTCATCCGGTACGTAGTGATGGTGCAAGAGAATATACATTCTCACATCATTTATAACTGCAATTTTGAAACTTCAGAGAGATTAACGAAAATGGGACGAGCGCCATTTTTAAGCGTCTTTTCCTCTAAGGTAAAAATTGAATTAAAAAAATTGGAGCCATTTTTGAGAGAATCCACCTTTCTAATAAAGAGATCCACTTTTTTAATATCGTGGCCTTACAATACGAGATTCTCTGACAAAAACGCCACTTTCCGCTGCAGCATTACAATACTTTTTCTTTAGTACGGGGTAGGCAGAAAAGTAAAATTATTTTAAAATTTTTAATTTTAAATAAGATGACGCCTGCCTTGGTTACTTTTTAATATTTGAAATACGTCTTCGCTTTTCTCAAGTTTCACATGTTTAAAAATATTCATTGGTGCTTTTCATTAGGAATTTTCACAAGCAATGGGTTTACATTTCGTTTAAGATTCATACTTGAGACTTAGTGATTTAGTTCATAGTGAAAGGGTTTGAGCATCACGCATTTATTGAACGCTCCAAACGAATGGACCATGAATGCAGACGATGAATGTGTTGGAGCTCATGCAAAGTGCGTTACACACTAATATTGGCTAACGAATCGCAAGCGAGATGCACAGAGCAGGTTCATTTCCATCAGATAAAGTTTGTTGCTCGTGGAATCGGCTATGAATTTGTGCATTGCAGTTTGATGATAACGTAGTTTCAGATTCAGTAGTATCACACTCAGACTATTGCGATACAGAATTCATCCAGTTGGCAGGGTGCTGATAGGAAATAAACAAACGCGATGTCACAAACAACTATCAAAGTCCTTTGTCAGCGGATGTAGTCGTTTGGAAAACTTCATTTATTGTGTCCTGCTTGGCACATTTCTCACAAATTAGCAATTTTTACGAAGCCGTTGCCAGTAGAATGGAGGTTATCTCACTTGCTTCTACTACTCAGACTTTCAGTTTACTGATTTCCAGTCCACTGGTTCCCAATTCTGGAAATCGCGGGTCCAAATCCGGATGGGGGCGAGGATTTTTGAAGTGTGGAAAATCCCTCTAGTGCAATGTCACGCTTGTGGCATTCAGAAGAACCCTGCCTAATGTCCGGCAAAATTGAATCCTGCGACAATTCCCGTCCTAATGATTTTCCATTCTCGCTCCGCCGGGGAACGACGCGAGGAACAGATAAAATCACTGAGACCGTTATTGTGTCGGCCCCTGGCGGCAAACATGGGAGTTAAAAATAGTTGCGAGCATTAGGCACCCATGTGCTATGATAGAAAATTCCCAATAATACGCCCCATGCTGCGAGTTGACCAATGGGCAATTATCTATAGTCCGATTATCAGAAAATGTTCAAACTGTTTACTCTTGAATACGCTTTTTAATAAAATTCAATTTTTAATTTTATGTAGTTAATTCTAGTACGTAGGTCGTATTTCTACTTGGGGAATTTAAAAATGTTGCAATAGGTAACAAATGTCAGTAAGACATGCAAATTAATGTAAATGTGTAAATTTCTTCTCGCAAAAGTAGTGAAAGTGTGAACAAAATGCGTAAACAATGTAACATGTTAGTCACAATAGAGCAAAAAAATAACTGTCAGATTTTACATTGCATTCGAGAACCAAATGTATCAGTAAAAGGAAAACAAATATGTAAATGCGGTGCGAGTACTCAAACTATACTAATATTTTCAAAAGAAGATATAAATGTACAATGACTCACTTAAAAGATTTTTACGTTTGGTATTTCGAAAATACACTGTTGGCGATTGTTTTTCATTGCTACAGTAATTCGCTCAGTCCATTAATTTTTTTCTCTTGATGAAAATCTGAAAAGAGCTTTCGCTTGTGTGCAAACTCTCCGCACGACCATCGTGTACATATCGGGCCGGTGCGAGACTTAATATGATTACCTCCGCTGAACGCCCCACGGCGGGAAGCCATAAAAATTGTAAACAAATTGCAACGAAACATTGATTTTTGGGTGCTGCAGGGAAATACATATTGCAGAATCTCGTGCGTCCCACTCGGAGGAGGGTATAAAAAGTTTGGAGAGTTTATCCTGTGACGAAGCAGCTGATGTGTATCAGAATCAATGTTTTTTCTATTGGATCTATTTTAAACAAGACTTGATTTTCTTCATAAAATTAGTAATCATGTTATAATAGAAATTTTACCAGCTACTGTGGTATGTCATTTATTTTCTTACTCATAAGACACAGCTGAGGAGCATCCTTATAACATATTTCTTTTCATGTACAACCTCATGTCATGAAGGTATTTTTGTGTATCGGTTTCCTAATTAACACACTGTGAGCTAACACCCTTCAGTTATGTTCTAACATTTTAGAGCTCATTTATAAACAGTGTATATCAGAATTGATGCATCTATCTCCTCTCATCTAAAACTAACGTGGAAATTTTAGTGAGAGCGTGATGATATTTATAATAATAATAATAATAATAATAATAATAATAATTATTATTATTATTATTATTATTATTATTATTATTATTCAACTAAAAACCCATTAAGGGCAATCAAGCCCGCATTAAGACCTTTTGCAAAAAATGCTGAATGAAGTGACAGGGTGATGATGACGGATGAAAGGATTAGGATGTTGGTGGGATGTAGCAAGAAGGGATCGTGGCACCACCTTTTGAACCATCTCAGCATTCACCCTATGACCAAGGGAAATCACAAAAAAACCCGGTCAGGATGGCCGGCCCGGAATCGAACCAGACCTCCCGACTGCAAAGACAGCGCGCTATTCACTGAGCTACTTGGTTTGGTTAGCGTGTTGTAATAGGAAATAAATAAAGCCCTAATAATAGCCCTATCTTAAATGTGTACACTTGCAGACCCACAGCTGCTAGCATAACATCTCGAAAGCAATGCATACATCGGTTACAAAAACCTTCTGTGCGAAACCGCGCAATTTGCATACGCTTCTGCGGTTTTTGCACTCAATAGATCGTCTCAGATTCAGTTATTTGTTATCTACTCCACATCAGATTTATTGATACTTATTACGATCCCAATTATAAAATTCTTTGTGGAATCTTTCCCGGATTTTTTTCTCAGATTTAGGAATATTTGTCTTTTTGCCAATGGCAGAGATACTTTTCTGATTTTGAAGTGCATTCGTAAGAAAACCATCATTTATTTAACATCAAAAAGAGTAACTGTATTTTGTGGCGGAGAAGTAAAATCTTGGCTTGTTTTCTTGAGCTCCGGAACCCATGTCTGTCTCATTCATTATATGGATTTCAATTGGGAAAAAAGCTAGCAACGTGCGTATTTAAGTTTAATTTATAAGCAAAAATATTAGTCGCCGAGTAATAGGAATGATTGTATCGGCAAACGAGGCACAGATGTAATTTGATAGTACTGCTTTTTCTATTTGCTCAATGAATCAAGGGAATCTGTACGAAACCCTGCTTTAATTCATTGTCCCAGAAGCTGAACAGCAACGTGAAGTACGAAGTAGCTGAATTTTCTAAAGTGTTATTGTCCATCTGTGTTAAACATTAACGAATTTAAACATTCTATATTTACAAGTCCAGCGTAGTCTAAATATCCTCGCAAAAAGTATTTCTAAAATTAAGTTCCGTAATGAGAGATCAAAATGAAATCGAGATTGGAATTACAAAGATTTCGTTCAAATTTACCTCAAGCAGTAAAATTTACCACTCTTGTAACGTGTGGTAGGTAACGTAAGGTTACAATGTATAGTTATTTAAATTTGTTGCGATTTAAGGCGAAAATATATAATAAAATAAACCACAGTCGAATTTAAATTTAATAATGAAATAAACTTTCAATTAATTATGAAAATGTTTACATTTTAGAGTGCAAAATGGTTTAAATAAAATTTTAAAGGCAGCAATAAGGTTTGTCAAACTCTGAAGTAAAGCTTTCCTTTGTTCTTCCCATTTCAATTTGAAGGAGAATTACGTCACCCCTTTGGATCCGCTCCCTCTTGATTCACGTCATGGGATTCCCGCGGAAGGAGACCAGTTAGTTTCTTCAAATGCATACATCGGAAACGCTTTTCTCAGCCCCTAGCTAATAAGGCGAAAGGGCATCCGCGCAGAAATACGTGGAGCGCCGTGCGGCGGAGCGGCCGCGACTGATGACAGTGGTTGACGCGGGTGCCGCCTGACAGATCGATTCGCGCGCCGCCTGTGGGAACGGCGCGAACCACCGGAGCGAGCCAGTGACAAAATGATTTGATTTGCAGCGCCAGACGTCGAAATCGATCGGCGTCCGCGCGGTTAGGTCAGCGCGCAAAACCGCGAGGCGGACGACGGCCCTGACGGGGACGCGATCGCTCGACTATGCTCCCTGCTCAGTCTCTGTTCGCTTGCCCCCACCCCCGCCCCCGCCCCCCGCCCCCTTCCCCCAATCCCTCACCCCGGCCACTCCCAAGCCTTCTGCGCCAAGGAAGATGAAGTGGAGGCCAGGTGTTGGAGACGCTAGTACCCTCAAACCTTACCACGGGTATTGGCGGGTTCCCTGTATGTACAGCAGAGCAAATTCTTTCTTTGTCTAATGGAAAAGGTATTTTCAGGAATTGGGTCCGTGGACTTCTTCGGTGGTGGCACGGTCTCGGACAAATGTGTTGACACTTACCAGCCGGGAAATACCTTTTCCATTAGACCATGGCCCATCAGTCCGGAAAATATTGACCCACGCTTTGATGCCGTCCGTGAAAGCCTACATCGTTTCTTTGTGTGGCGTTTTGTGGCGTTCTACAACCAAAGCTGCTTACCACCGGAGAGCTAATGATCTCCATTTCAAACATGAATTACTTCACGCGGTTTTCGGAGTACTACTTTGTGTGACTGTGGACCGGCATTATTGCTGCAAGTCATGTAATAGAAACGGCAGTTATTACCAAGGCGATGAATAGTTTTCAAATGTTACTCAGAGGTGACATATATTCTCGGTGTTTTTTAATGACATTTATCTGAGGCACGGGACAACTAACAACAAATGACTTCTTTTCAAAACGAAGACTTATTGAACTTTTTTGCGTCCTCACGACTTCGAAGGGGTCCGAACTTCTGTCCTAAGTGTTCAAAATTCTTCATTTCATTTCATTTCTTTGCGTTCTTTCCTTATTTTTATTTTCTGGTTCTTGTCACAGTTGTTTTAAGAGATGTTTTAATTTGTTACTGACATTTAATTTATTTATCTGAAAATAATTGTATTTTGATAAGGAATATGTTACAAGTAGTTTTATTTGACGGTATTAGATAACGAACCAGTTCGGATACCTCAACATTTTTCATCAGTTCCAACATGCTTCTGATAACGTACCATTTTAACCCTTCTCTTGAAAGGAAGTGACCGGAGGACGACTCGGCCTTATCGCTTCGATAATTCATTTTGGCTTCAGTTTCGTCAATATTTATCATTATATCTATTGATATACTGTCACTGTCAATATTTATTGGCACAACGTGAGCGACGGACTACAAGAAATATTTCATTTCTGACATTCTTGAGCAACCACGACTGCGTTAAATTATGAAAACGATAATATATCTTGTGATTTACCGTAGCCTTCCACAAATTAATTACAAAGTATAAACAACACTCGCTCCATGATGTGCAGTTTCCATAACTCATGTGCATTGGAGTGTTTTGTGCCTTCTCTAATGTAACTGTAGAGTTTCCCCTTCCCCTTCCCTAGGGAAGGTCACTTATTTTCAGAGTATGTCAAAGTGTTGAGCCATTTTGGTTCCGGAGTACCAACTTTCTTGTAAGTTTTAAAACGCAAGTATATTGGCTTTTCCTGTCAATTTAGTAGTTTCACATTCAAATCCAACGCTATTATAAGAAAATCATTCATTTAAAGTTCCAGCGTAACCAATAACAATAATATTTTTGAATTTAGATTTGCTCAGGAAATTCTGATTTCAGGCATTTCGTATTTAAAAAATTGCCTCTCCTTTTTGAACACTCACTTCAAAGACTTTCGGATTTCAATTCAATTCAGTTGAAGCGAGTCACGTCATATGCATGCTGCTATTCGCTAACAGCGTCATGGTACTCGCCCCAAAATGTACTTTTTGACAACAAAACATTCAGCCAATCGTCCTTCGCCGGCTGGAGGAAAACCCGCTAACTTTCCGGACAATTAACTTCTGTTCTAATCTGAAAAATATTTTTTATAAAAGGCGACAATTTGCCTTCAATTCAAACCTATAAAATATTGAGTGAAATACATAATTTTCTAATTTGTGTTCACTGAAAACATTGAATGTTAAAAACAGTGCTTTAAATATACATACAGTTCTAAAAGTTGTAAAAAATTGTGAAAAGCATGTCTTTATTGTCGCGTAAACTTTATTTTGATGTTGTTCAATTTTGTACGCTTCGTGTTGCATGGGAAATATCCGTGCCTATTTAACTCTTATTATCCCGTAGTTATCAACCTAAATTCACCAGCAGTATTATCACGAATGTCATAAAAATGTTTGGGTATCCTAATGCAATCATTGCAGTTCATGTTTTTAAAATTCGATTCTTTCCGCAAATAATCGAAATGTGATTAAGTCCTCATTTTAATATTTGCATTATTTCGTATTTACACAATGTTCATCAACGATATCGGTTGAGTTTAGTAACAAGTTTAGGAAAATCCATTTGGGTCGTAATTTGAAATACAACATTCATTTCTTCTGAAACGCTTTAATAGCGTTTATAAATGTCATATACCAAGTAATTATTTTGCAAAATGTGAAATAAATAATTTCGTTGAATTTGAAATCACTAACTGAACATGGTTCCATTGCGCGCAACTGAGACGGTTGGACATGTAGGTACTGAATTTGAGTTACGAAAGTAGTGAAATTTCCACTACAACTTCATTTTTAAACAAAAAAGCGCCTCTGTTTCTCCAAAAATAGTGAAGGCTGACTGTTGACATTCGTTTCCATCGTTATTTCAAAACTTCCTATTGCCAGGGAAGTACTACAACTAATCACAGATTGCGAATAGACATTGCGGTTTCTATAGAGCCCCTAGTTCGGTAGTAAATATCGTCATACGAAAAAATCGTCATACTTTGTCCATGATAGATGGATGGGAAGTAAACAATATATGATGATTGACGACATCCTACGTGGTACTACAAAATGTTGTGTAAGAGAAAACCAGAGCTGAAATAGTTTATATTTCTACTACTAAACGTTTCAATGAAAATATTGGATATATTTTCTCGATTACATTATTTTTTTCTAAAATGCAATGTAATATATGATTCTAAACTTTAGAGAGATGTACATAGAAATGTAATTGTAGCAGCAATCTTTCTTTTTTTGATGTATTAATTTCTTCCCGTTCGACAGGCTATGTCCTTCGAAGAGGTTAATTATACAGTATATAGTTTTTAGCTTTTTGGGAATTGCTATCCATAGACAGTGGTTTTTCTTACTCGGAAGAACAAAAACATTGTGCTAAAGTGCATAAAGCGAAGTTAAAAACAATTTCAGTTTTTACATCAATTGACAGTTATGGGGAATTACAGTTGTTTGAATCGGTCTTGGAGATACCTGGATTTAATACATCGATATGCACCTAGACTGAAGATTAAGTAGCATGGGGAAGAGTGAAGTTTTTCATAAAAAAAAATTGCTTGCTAGATGACGCTACTTAATGAGGTTGTTAAGGGCAGCATGCCCCTAAACTGCACATGCGTAAGTCATGGTTGGTAGAATTAAGGTTTTAAATAATAAAAGTCGCAGTCAACTTTCAATGAAGAACGTGCATGAATGAAAAGGAACGTTTCGATATTTTGCAGATACTTTCGTGGCTATTGCATTTATGTGAGGTTCCCATGTTAATATTTGATCAAGCAACAGTCCTATTTGTATCCGTGCAAACAAAAAGGTTTGATGTCATATTTTGTCTGTTTTGAGTTCACGGTGGGAAACTGTTCTTAAAATATAAATCCAAATTTATGTGCATAAAATTTCGTTGTCCATGAACGCTGTGACGTCTAGAGTGTCCTTCAACTATTAATGTTAAGAAAAAATGATCTATGTCCGGAACTTAGAACCTTTTAGCTTGCTCTTCAAACTTTGAAGTTCTTGGACATCAAACGTTTTTGTTTTTTCCGATTCATTTATTTATCGCTGAGGAGTTACACGGAATATATGTATTGTGACTATTTAATTCGTGGTAATATTTGGGGTGGCGTAACATGAAATATTTGTTTGATATTTTAACGGGTTTATTTTGATTCTCAATTTTTGTGTCCAGTTAACATGCTCGTTTAGTGTGTTTTAATGTAGTCCTTGGCTACGGCAATGTTGCTGTGCGTTGCATAAAGGGCGATATCATACGCGTACAATGTTATCTTGGACAGTGGGAGTATTCTAGCTAAAAAAAAATGAATAGATTGGAAGATAGTACCGATCCTTGTGGCACACCTCGCAAGCTTTCTAAAGCAATGTTTCCTACCTACGTTGGTAGGCGTGTTTCCCTCTCCGAGGACAATACACGGTAAACGGATAGGTAATCCTAACGTTTGCACCCAAACACAGTGGCTCGGGTTCATCAAGACAAATCGTTTAGACTTTTGAATGTTGAAAACTAATTGCTGAACACTATTTAGCTAACGATGTAAACCTCTAAACTCCTTTTAAAAAGTATGATATAAGAATAAGGAGATAGCGATGTTTTCGTAAGAAATAATTATAATGGTATCCTCAAACGTAAACAAATATGACGCTGGTTACAATTAGTAGTAAAAAGGGGTCAGAAATGCAGACAGACATCTCACAACCAGCACTCGGTAGACAACCAGTCCCGCGCGTGTAAACGGCAACCAGTAATGTAAAGAGTCGCATTTGGTCTCTAATACCTGACGCTGATAATGGCATGCACATTGTACTGTTTAGACAAATGTTTCGTTTCTTCGTGCTCTCTTTTTCTCACTTTTCCTTTCTTTTCTCTCTTTCTCTCCTTGTGTCTAAATCACTTCACATTGGCTTAGTGAAGTAGAGAAAAGAGAATTTCTTGTACTGTTGAACGCATTTGTTCTTCGGTATTATTTAAGTAAAGCTACTAATTTGATGGATAAGAAACTTTTTTATTTCGTATCTTAAGTAGGTTGTAGGCTGATCACAGCACTAAAGTTTTCTGGGTTTTAAACATTGTGTAGGCTTTGAATCACTAACAAGTGCACGTTTTTACAACACATGAAAAAAAAGCGTTATAGAACTTCGTGATAAAAAAAGGATAATTTCATTGGAATTTTAATGAAGATCTATTTGTTTCCCAATATTTTTAAGTTTAATTATATTAGTATTATATAATTTTATTTATAGTTATCTTATTATTAGCATTTCATAGTTTTGGCTGTTGGTACAAAATTATCTGGACTCACTGACATCATCAGTCTTATAATATTGTTCCGTGTTATTGTTGTGTTGTTCACTTTCTATTACATTTTTTCTTCTATATCGTCTTCCCTCTCCTAACGCTTTTATAAATCACTAATAATTCAATGCATCCAAAATTTCTCAACCCAAACGTTCGGATATAAATCTCTCAGATTTCGAACCATTAGCTAATTTTTATTCAGTATATGTAAATATTCGTTGTTCCTTACATGTTTTTCAACAAACTAAATACTACAGATCCTGGATATATTTGCTATAATGAGAAGAAATAAAATATATATTCAGTATATAAATATTTCGCTCTAGGTACTAGCAAATACAATCTTTGGCTCCATTGTGGACGGGCGTGACTCAATATTTTTTATCAAATGTTCAAAAAGAAGAGTAATACTTCCTTTATCCATAATTTATCTAAGCATAGCAAAAGAGAGAGGGTAGGATTTCCGAAGCTCTTGAATAACTTGCGCAGACTGTACTTCTCCCTCACACGCCACATTTAGTTTTCAAAACATTTTTGTTGTTAAAACATAATTACCGATTTATTTAATTTTTGTTTTCGTGTATATTACAAAGGCAGAACCGTACACAACGTTTTCAAAAAATGTCATGTTTTTTTCGCGCAATTCGATGTTTTCGGATTTGAAGGTGTCAATACGTTGGATTGAGTAATTTGTAATTAATCTCGAGACTGAAGTTTTATGCTTTGTTATTATTTGTATACTGGCGATATGATCTTTCATCTTGGCAGAAGGAAATGATTTTTAGCAAAACGTAGCACACTTTTACTTACATTTGGATTTAACATAAACAGATACGATAACAACTATTATCCTAGTGAACGATATTGATATGTACTATGCAAGTAGTGGTTATGGAAATGTTATTTCCGGGATGTTATCAGTACTCTCTTTTATTAACTCACAGAGCTTGTACACGTCTCATTATTCATTTTAACATATATCTTTCATGCAAAATACTTACCCACTAGGACTTCGAGGCAGAACTTTAACGAGTTAATTTACAATACGAAGCAATTGTGTTCCGAAGCGATTGTGTTCTGGAATTACGACATTTGCCTGTGTCGTTAGCACGACTTCAACAGTCCGAACCCGAATGGGAAACAGCGACCCCAACTTCTGTTATCGACCCCACCTAATATCGGCTGAGCCAGGAGGTCGTTCTCTCTCCTCCGCATCTGCTTCCACCCAACGCCATTAGGAGTCGCGAGCGGGGAGAGGATAAGGAGAGTAAATGATTGTTTAGGCGGGCCCCGTCCCCTGGGACTGGCTGGCCAAGTCGAGGGCGGCGGGCGCCGTGGGGTTCGACGTTGAGGACGGAGGCGAGGACGAGAGACGGAGAGGGAGGGACGGACGGTGGGACGGACGGTGGGACGGAGGGAGGGGAGGGGCGGTGGTGGAGTCGCCCGAGCTGCGGGAGATGGAGAGGGAGGGAGCCGGCGTGCGGGAGGGAAGGTGGGATGGAGGAAAGGAGGGATGGAGGGAGGGAGGAAGGGATGGAGGGAAGGACGGAAGAAGGGAAGAGGCCATGGAGGAGGCGACCGAGGCGACGGTGAGAGACGGAGCGGGAGGGAGAGAGTGAGGGACGGAGGGAGGAAATGGAGGGAGTGAGAGACGGAGCGAGGCAGGGAAGAGGCTGTGGTGGAGCCGGCCGAGGCGACGGCTCCTCGCTCCGCTCCGCCCCGAGATAAGCACCACAAATCATAGCCGCACCCTAGGGCCGCGCGAAGGAGCCGGCGCAGCAGCCCGTCGGAGAAAAAAGGTCTCATTTCGCCCTACTAGATCTGACCCGGCCACAATCGGACGAAGGCGACGCGAGAAATATGGCCGTCATAACTTACAATGGTGCGTGTCGTTCGGGTGGCGCGGCGTGAATGAGGCGGCGGTGGCTGCGGTGGCGGCGCGGGACGTGCGGGGGCGGAGGCGGTGGGGAGGACACGCTCCCAGACGGAAGGACAGGAACGGACTGAGGAAAGGCAGAGACGGAAGGTGAGTTGGCGAAAACAGGAAGAGCAACTGCGATGAAGAGGAATGACTGGAGGGGCTTCGAGAAGGGAAAATAAGCGAAGGTGGGTAATGAGTCAAACATGGTCGTCTTTAGGTTACCTTGGGCAGGATCATAGGGCAACAGCAATGTGAAGAAATTGCGGTGGCGAGGGCAGCGGGGTGAAAACAATGATGAGGGCATTGTACCTCAACAGGAGAGAAAGTTATGGAACGATTCGTATTTCGTGGGCGATAGTGAAAAGAAGGAACGGATCGGCCAGTTGGCGGAGGAGGGCGAGTAGGTTAGTCTAAAGCAGAGCTGCTGAAGTAACTTGGAGGCAGACTGCCAGCGGTGCCCCGCCACACTTGCACTCGTGCCACTCGCCTCCCACTAGACTAGAGCAGACGCACACTAGCGCCTCCCTCCCCTCCCCGTTGGGCTAACTCAACAAGCAGAGGAGCCCATGCAGCGGAGCATAAGCGCTTGGCCAGGGCACGCCCACTTGACCAGGCCTTGTCTAGTCGAGAAGGTCGGCGATAGCGACGGGTCCCCTTTCGGAGGAAGGTGGAAGGTGACTGGGAGGAAGGACGGAAGAGGGAAGGACCAGAGCGGCGGCGGTGGCGGCGCCGCCAGGCTGGCCCGGCCGTCCGCCCCCCCCCCTTCACGGCAGGAGCCGCCCCCGACGCACGAGCGTCAACGTCCCGTGCCCGCGAAGGCGCCCCGGCTCTTGTTTTGAAGCGACTTGGACAACTTCTCCAACTTTCTTGTGTCTTTTAACCCCCACCGCAGACAGCCAGTTTTCGTAGTTTCGGCAGCGCTCACAATGAAGAATCGAGATCGAAGAAGTTTCATCGAAGTATATCGCGCGGTACTTCATCTCTTGGTGTGAAATCGCCGCCTCTCTGGAAACGCAATGGGTCTCTGAGCGTTTGATTCCTCTGTTATTTGATTGCTGGGGACGCATTAGGGGTGTCAGGAAACGAGCAATCCACTAATGAGCCGTAGGGCTTCTGAGGGGGGACTGCACTCTACAAAGTAGCTGAAGCGAGAGGAAGCACCTTTGTAAAACTCAAGTGAACAGTGGAAAGCTGCTCTTAGGAGCCAACGAATTCCACGTTGTTCATTTACGACACGGCAATAATTTAGCTGATTGAGAACTTCAGCTCTCGTTTCCACACTCCCCTCGATGATAATGGATGGAAGTAGGCACAGATGGTGCTGCGTGCGTGAAAGCTTGCAGTGAAAAACGGGCGGTCGTGAACTTGAACGATTTCCAAAGATGTGAACTATGTTTAATGGTTTGTAATTTCAAAGACGACGCTCTTTTAAGTTTACCCTTTAGCAATAGTATTTTAGGAACAAATAATGACTACATTCAGCGTAAACTAATCCATTAAAAACGTTTGCATGAAGATCTGTTCCATTCAACATAAAATGAACACAATATCCGGATTTGTTTTCCCGCCTGACTAACTGGCGTGAATAACATAAAATGAGGCGTGGTGGTAATTATGCACTGTGATAACTCAAATAATTGTTGGTTCTTAACGCGGATTGCAATGAGGCCCTATAATTTATAAGAGATTTGTATACACATGTATTCTATGCTTTTTAGTGAGCGAAGTTATTACAAATTACCTTAAAATGCAAATTGGCTGCGCCACACTTAAAGATGGGCATCCTTACTACAATCCATAGTGAACTTTGGCCAGGCAAATCCTGTGAAGGCTACAATGGATGGCTCCATTCGGCTGTGATTGTTGAACCCCAAATTTTTGTTGTATTAACAAGTTGTCGCATTCGAAATTTCAGTACTAATTGCACTGATATAGTACTAATACTAATAGTACTAATAGAAAATTTCAATACTAATATGTTGGTTTTACCATTCAAATCTTAAGTTAGTAGATATTAAATAACTGTATATAAGAAAAGTTGAAAAATTTCATCTTACTTTTTTTTCATTTTCATGCTCTCAATTAAAAGTCAATTCAAACAGTATATACCAAAACAATCTACAATATCTGTATTTTCATTATAAAATTTAATATTTTATTTTATTTTTAGTGTCGCAAGTATGCCGGGATACAAAAGGGAAATACTGAAGAGATTTGGACTCAGTCTTCTAAGTTAGACCTCAAAGAAATACAGGAGTGATAATAAATTGAAACAACGAGTTTTGCATTGATAATAACATTAGTAAAATATATACAGTTGATAATAAAAAAATCATATTGTTGAATTCGTTGAAAGAAATTAGTTTTCTTCGGAAAATATAAGCGATAGTTCACTCCTTACATAATTATTTTCACGCTTCATT
Organism: Gryllus bimaculatus; assembly: GCA_017312745.1. NCBI lineage: Eukaryota > Metazoa > Arthropoda > Insecta > Orthoptera > Gryllidae > Gryllus > Gryllus bimaculatus. The sequence continues at coordinate 21,597,030 of BOPP01000004.1, read as the reverse complement.
CAAATTATCAAGATTATATCAGAGGCGATCACTTAAATATTTTAGAGTAAGCTTGCCTTGCCTTACCTTAAGCTATGCTTACCAGGTTTAATATATTCATATTAATGCAAACATCACGTAGCATTCATAAATAAATCATTAAGTACTGCACTTTTAATTCGATAACAATCTAATAGGGTTTGAGCAAAGTGAAGAACCAACATAGTGGTTAGTAACGTAAGATTTCATTTTTGCGACTTATGCTGATAAATTTCTTAACATCGGACTTCATTTCAACACACCGAGTGTGAAACCATAGTCTACATTCTATCTATACAATTATATATTCTTCTTCTACATTTCTTCCTATCGCACAGAACCAGCTAAATTTAAAATAATCGGTGTTTTTTGCGATATTGTGAACAGAAACCTTTTTTTGTATTCTTATTCTCTTGAAATTTATAGTCTCACATTTTTCCCCAGTTTCTAATTGGATACGCTGTTCGTTAAAATGTCCTTTGCACTTACTCCAATAAATAATATCTCGGACACATTAGTAAAACGTGTCAACGGTCATATTCAACGTTTTAGTTCCATTGCTGCGTGTTTATGGACACGACCATACGACAGAACCATACGACAAGGAGTCCTCGTTACCATTTTGGTCAATGTTGCTAGAACTAGATTTGTTTGTTGTCTACTTCAACTGCCAAGGCATCAGAGGGCGTACAATATCATGTTTTTGTTCTTTGTACAAAATACATTCCATTCCGTTGCTTCCTTTGAACGTGAAATAATATGAAATAATGCTTAACAGTCTCCTAAAATGGAGAGATCCAATAAAAGCAAACTTCTTCAACCAAATTTGGGGACTCTTCCAAACATAAGAAATAGATAATTCTTTACAACTATTTCAAGGGCAACATTGGTCATACAATGCGTTTTCGGCAGCTAATGAAATATAGTCGTAACGAGTGACATAAATGATGCAATTATGTCTTCTGCGCACAATAGCTTACGATATATAGCCCAAAAATGGTACGACATTTTACGAAACCCCTGTAACTAATCCTGCTGATTAAAATATCTTATGCGTAGAAATAAGTGTGCGTCCAATTTTGACGCCAGTCCAAATTCGGAAACGTTCCCATTTAAACAACGGATTTTGATGTATCAATCAATTTATATTTTGTACGACGTACCCTGAAGATTTATTTTTGCCACTAACTGTGGTCTTGTATTTTATGTGTAAATTCTTGAATACATGAACAATAAAATTCTGCATCAAAAATGGAGAAAGTGAATTCCATTATTACAAATTCACACAATACACATATTGCACACATTGTACACATTTCACACATTGTACACATTGCACACATTACAAATTCCTTTGAAAAAAACACCAACAGTAATTGGAATAAATGACACACAGGTTTCAAGAAAGTTAGAACATGATGTAATAACACCAGCACGATATGTGTGGTGGGCCGGAAACAAGATTCTTTTATAGTTACTTACAATAATCCAGAACATTCTGATTGTACATGCATACTTCCAGGCGCTGGAAGTAAGTGCTAACTGTACACAAAGACTATGGTGCCATCATAAAGGCACCCAGTGACTGCTGCAAAACTGACTAATTAATGAGTGAACCTATTTCGACACGTGAGAGGTCGGCAGGCTTATAGCTCTTAACAAGGGAATATGTAATTGATAGTTTATCCATTACTGTTGAATATTTAATTATGAATATCTAGATTTTAGCTTGTTCTCTGTTTATTATTTTGTAATCAATGAGTTAATTTAAGAATTTTAATAAGATATTATTGACGCCATGGATTGTTAAGCTAATGGGGTTCCGTCTTTGAGAACTACCCATCGTAATCGGTGAGTTGGTCACACAGAGTTTGCCCTAGCCCTGTGGAAGCCTTAGCCGGACAGTGACGCCCTAGCTGTGCGCCCATTGAACTGAAAGCAGGACGCGTGCGGGTGGCCGCGTGTGGACCGTGCTAGTAAGGTACACACACACACACACGAATGCACGCCAACTGTGACTGTGGGCGGTGGAAATAGTGGATCAAGCAATCAGCCAGGTCAAGGGACATCCGCTGTTGCCTGCGCGACTGGCTGGCTGGTGCATTAGAAGTGGCTGGTGCAAACACATGAAATGTCTCAAAGAATAGAATTAACTGAGCCTACACAAAATATGGGCATTATTATGCAATCAAAAACGTATATTCCCGCCTGAGCTTACAGCCTAATCAGACAGTAGAATAAATATCACATAACTGACACAAATAAACATATAATAATATATGTAAGGTAAAAAGTTCATTATTTTCAGTTCTTCCGTGTGTCCGTCAGTTTGTCTGTCTGTCCGTCCGTCTGTCTGTCTGTCTGTCTGTCTGTCTGTCTCTCTCTCTCTCTCTCTCTCTCTCTCTCTCTCTCTAGTCAACTGTAGCGTCTAAAAATTGATATTCCGCCATCTTTCTGGTCGAATTTAAGAATCTGCCAATTTCAGACTAATATTTTGATCTTAGAGGTACTTTATACAAAAGAATTTTCAATATTTTTTCAAACATTTCGCCATATTTTTCAATTAAAATATTTCCAAGGATGAAGCAAATAACGTTTAAAAATTGCATAACTTTCATTTGCGTTGACCTCTTCCCAAAAAATATTGACCTGTTACAAGTACCAAAAATTCAGAGATTTCAACGAAAATGAGACAAGTACCGTTTTTCAAGTGTTCTTCGATAACTTTTAATTTATTTAATTTAATAAAATTTAATTTATATTAGTTGTAGTACGCACGTAATAAGCCTAGAAAGCAACTATGAAGCAATTACAAGAGTTTTAGAAACAATTATTGGGTTTTTACTTGATACCTGGGAAAAACTTGATTCTTTAACTACTTGCAATTCTTTCAGAAGTGTAGTTGATAAGGAGACTTCAAAATCGTTGTGACTTCTCTCAAGATCTCCCTCATCTGAACAACTATAGAGGAATATTCAAATGCTTATATTCCACGCCGTATTGAAACGGCCGATTTCCTTGGGGATGGAAATGAGTGACAAAATTATTGCCGCCGCTTGCGCCAGAGCTGAGGGAAAAGAAGAGCGGCGTGTGTACCTTCTGCGGAGCAAGCCGCTTACCTGGCGCGGCGTACCACACGCGTCAGCGCGTTTCACGAACGCCTGTCTCACCCGACGGCCGCCCTTGCTCGCCCGAAGCCTCGCACCCACCCGGTCGCCCCCGCCGGCCTTTGTGTCCCATGCACCCCTACACCCCCGGCAGCCCCCTGCTTCCCGCAGCCCTGATGTGCCTCGCCCCCTCCGCTCGGCCCCGGCGCCCCGCCCCGCCCCTGGCAATCGCGCGGGTGGCCGCCGCTCGATTGGGCAAACACGGGCGCCGCGCGGCCGCGACTTTGTTATCCCTCGTGATGGCTGGCGGACCGCTTTCGCGCCGCCCGCCCGCGCCCGCGCCCGGCCCCAGCCGCGCCTCCCATCCCCCGCAGTCCTTCTGCCCCGTTTTCTCCTCAAGCAACCTCTCATCAGTCTCATTTGTCTCTTGGCTGCGTCGATTTCGCGTTTTTCGTTTCTCTTTCCCTTCTGTTTTTCCTTCTAACATCTCTTTCTCCACTCTCGAAATGAACTTACATAAATGAACTGATAATAGAGCAACATGTACTTTCTTTCTTACTTTTTTTAAAATTTATACTGCCTGTTATCTCTACAGTTAGGCTATTTCTTTCTTAGTTCATTATTATGTGGGTTCAAATTTTGGCACTTATTTCACTTTGTTTAATTCTACACATAATGGACCTCTGTGTCCTCTATGCAAAAGTTGTAATCGCCATTAATAGAATTATTATTAGTAATATTAGTAATAGTAGTAGACTTATTTAGTGTTACTTTAACAAATTCTTCTTGCAGTAAATAGAGTTTCACCTTACATACCATCTGTTACATAGTTTACAGGAGTCGAAAATATTTTTCTTTTGCTTCCACACGTCTCGACACTAATCGTTTTAATTTATTTCTCTTTTCTTGCTTAATTTCTGTTGTGCAAACGTTGCTTATTCTGTGTCTAGCTTTGTCTACTTGTTGCATTTTCCTTTTCTTTATTCTTGAGCCAATGCACTAGTTTCACAGTCCTCCGCAATCCTTCACGTGGGGGAATTCGTTTCTTTCGACACAGAGTTACTTTTCCAGCATCTCTTCTCCTGCCGTTCAGAGAAACCCATCAACCACCCTCACTCTCACCGACACCGACTCCGTCGCCACCAACCCCGCTGAACTCACCGCCCCCACCCGCCTGCGCCTCACCACCATTCCGTCGTTTCCCGCCGCCACCCACCGCCGCCCCGACGCCCTACCCGCCCTCGCCATCGACGCCACCGCCCTCGCCACCTCGCTTCGTACCTGCCGCCGTTGTCGCCCTCAACAATTTTACCACACCAACCCTAACGCCCCTACCACCCCCGCCGCCCTCGCCACCCCGCAGTCCCCGATGCCACCACCGCTCTCCACGATGACATCACCGCCGCCCCCGACGCCCTACCCGTCCCCACTGCCGCCACCGCTCCCCGCCCCCGTCACCACAGTTCATCACTGCCGGCATCGCCGCCGCTGACACAAGCACAGCCACCCCCACCTCCGTTTGGCCTCCGCCGCCGCCGCCGCTTATGGGAGCGCGCGAAGGGCAGGCGCAGCGGCGGCCCTTCGTGCCGGCGAAATGAGGCGGTCTCCTCCTCGCAGCCCCGTCTTACTTCTCGGTATCTCTGGGAGAGGGGGCGGCATTCCGTGCAGCCGTCATGTGCCGAGCGGCTTCGTCGGCTCAAGTCCCGTGCACTCCATGAAATAAAGATGCGGCCTTGGAGATAAATTTCTGCTGTATACACGTATATTTTAGCGAGTCGAGATAGGTACTTCAGAAGGGGGCTGGGCGAGTAGCACTTTGTGGAGGGCACGTGTACTGTTGCTTGCTCTCGTACGTTTGCAAAGCAACTGCTGCGAGGCGATTCAGCAAGTAATTTACCAAATGAGAAGAACGGGGAATTTTTGGACGAAAAAGTCGCTGCTTGTATTATGTTGCTTGAGTTTAATCATCATGAAAGATATTTTCAATGAAAAAATGATTTGTACGAAAAATGTAATTTCCCATGCTTAATAAAAACAAATATAAACGGTTGTAGAGTAGGTCCAACGTACATAAAGTTCTATAAAGGTAAACTCATAGAAGCCATACACAACATCTGAACATCCAAGGGAGCAAAAAGCAAAAGAACCGTGCAAAATATAAAAGTATGATCACACGACATTCTGGAGAACCATTAGTCCACTTCCTGAAAGGAGAAGGATAAGAAAGCATTCAATTAACCACGTTTTACAAGTGATCAAACGAATAAATTGAGGTTATCCCTTTATAGATACAAGTTAATCATCAAAAATGTTATTTCTTTCTTATTACTAATGATTTGCTACCTTCAGTACTGCACAAATATTATATTCAATTAGCCATATTATTTGCACTGACATGCGCGAGAGCAACCACAATTCCATCATACTGGAAGCAACCAATTATGCTTCTAAAATGCAATTAAGGTGAGATGAAACCGCAAGCAAACTGCGGCTAACCAGGACAGAAAATACATATTGTATTGGGAACTCTATTTGCATGCGTGTAATTCAGTCCTTCGCTATTACATACTTTGGATATGTTAATACGAAACGATTCAATTTACTATCATTGTTTCTTTATGAAGGAAAAAAATTGGGGAACTAATATAATTCTGTTATTATTGGAATTATCGGACAGTTTTCCAAATTCTTGTTCAAAAAATTATTTCTTATGAAACTTGCTTCAAATAGAAAAAAATGTTGCAAAATTTAAGCTGACTGGCATCAACTCTTCAATTCAAAGGTTGTCCTTTCAAGCGCTTCAAAGCGATTTGAGAATCTTCCGGCGAATTAGATGTATCATGCCTGAATGTGGAGCAATGTGAAGAAGCGGCTGACCTCTGCCCACTTCTACCCAGACGTACCAACTCACCTTGCATTGAATGCAACGTTCCCGTTGCGCCTGAGCTTGTAAACAAAACGCGTAAAAATTAAAGCCAATTGTCATCCTATGCAGATTTCTTTGACAAGAATATTTCCAGAGTACAATTAAAAATTTTATTATATTTTGTGGTTTCTGAATTTTATTCCGTGCGTTACAGATTTCCAAGAACTTTTTTTTAAATCTCTGAACTATTCAATGGATAAGTCTTGTATTCACATGCTATGTTAATCGTTATTTTCACAGTTATGGATCTTATGATTCATGATTCTTTTATAAATTCAGGGAATGATATTCAGATTTACAACTTTCTCTACTACTCTCTACTAAATATGTGGTGAAACCTGCCTCATCAATACATTATTGACATTTAATTCTGTAGACATTTAAAGGACGCAAACCCTTTTTCTTACTAATCCCGATGCAAATAATTTGAGTTTTAGAAGCTGAGAATTAAAGAAATATTTTTATTATATGTATGAAAAAATACTCTAACATTTTGCTTCAGTTCGATTCAGTTCTTGGAAGTGATAATATTCACGCAAAAGAATAGCTATCGAATTTAAATATGTTCTGACATGCAAGCACTCTCATTACATTTATCTTACAATCGTTCGTGTAAACTTATTAAACTCCATTTGCTCCATCTTAAAAATATAAAATGGATGCCTTATAACTCCATTACGATCTTATTAAAAAGGCATTTTTCATTCTCCTAATCCTGTTTCCTTTAAATCTTTGTATTAATAGTTTCGACGCGTTTTACGGCCCGATTCGTGAAAACGGAAGATGTTTAGTTTGGTTCTTTATGCCTTTAACAAAAATGTGTACTTGTTCATAACCTTTGTTAACATGAAATGTCTTATGATTAAGAAATCTATTTTTCTCAACTTTATAATTGTCTCATTCCAATACCCTTTATGGATCTACACGCTTATTGCACCACTTCTGAAATGCATATTGCCTACATTTGTAGGGAAAAAAACATTGTTGAGCAAACGGGTCCAGGTGGCGGAATAGTACGGAACCACTCCAAAGAAGTGCGTGTACTTTGTTTCTGTGTGTTACGACTGTCTACGCCGCAGCCTCCGCCTTCACCTTGCCACTGAAGCTGCACCTCGCTCCGTGCACCGCCACCGTCTCTGCCACCGCCGCCGCCCACCTCCATCCCCCACCCAACCCCCACGTCCACCCGGTCTCCTCGCTTTTCTCCCACCCGACGGAACCCAACGCCCGCACCCTGCGCTAAGAAAAATGAGGCCCATTCTAAAACAAATGTGCCCGCCGTAGCCAGCAACACGGCGAAGTGCTTTGGAGAGGTTTTGCGTCAGGCACACCGCGTTACATTTGTCCTCGTAATGTAATTTTTGGGCTAACCTAGATTGCTTACATCCTCCTCTTTTATTAATGCCATTACAACAATTGCTTCGAGTCCCTTTCGTTGAGATTTCTGCTTCTTCTTTAATAAATTGATACTGTCTTAGTTATAATGCTCATCAACAGGTAAAGATTTTCTGCAGAGATCTGTCACAGATCAGACCTACAATGATGGTCTGAAATGATAAACTTCCATTTCTCTGAGTTTCTTGTCATCATTAATAATTATACGGTTCAGTAATGTTATTTTGGTTGATTGATACTAATTTCAGAACGTCATTTATCAGCTAATTTATGGTTAGGCCGTGTACATATATTAGAATGAAGTCGAGTAAATATCACATATTCATTTTAATCAAAATAGTGAAGTAAATAACATTTTAATGGGTTATTTGTATCAAAATGTATATTCTGTAATTCATTAATTAAAATTAATTAAATTATTAATACATTATTAATTAATTAAAACTTTTAATACATTTTAAACGTACGATTAACGTATTGAGTTAGTTCTCGGACATAAACTGACGGACACCTTCTCTGTTCCAAATCGGCATGCCTCTTAAACTGAATTCAGAATTACAATGCAGACATAACATTAAAGGAATTGATACAAATTTTCTGTAGATAACAGATTAAAAAGGATGTACGCTCGGAAAAACACCATTCTCTGTTTAGTAGTTCATTTCCATATCTTAGATTTTTTCTATCTGAGATTTCCAGGCTATCTTCATTCACATTTTGGAAAATTATGCAATAATGTGGTACTTTTATATGCTAGTCATGATGACGAAATATAAAACCGCGTCTTCACTGTGAGTGGATATCTTAAAGAAACAACAGCCGAATAGGTCCTTGTCCACTCGCTTCGAGAACGATAATTAATGGCGTTCTGTGGAGTAACCACATGCGCATTAAATAATATACAATTCAGTAATTGTTGTAGATAATAAGTAAAAATCTATGATTGTCGTATTACTTACCTTGAATGCACTCCATAGTATCTACGAAGGAATTACCACCTTACACTGCATTGGTAGCTGTCAATATCATACGAACCTTTTTGGATGTTTTGAAAAGTATTCTCTTCGAACTGCAGTCTCCACTTTCCAGACACATTTGTCTCTGTCAAACCTCGTAAAAGTTTTGTGACTTTCAAACAGTAACATATTTGGATGAGATTTAAATTGACTTTTCCAAAGCTATTGATTTGTTACTATAGATGATAGATGATCTGATATTAATTTGGTGAAAATAACAGAGGAGAATACAATCACCAACACCAGTGATCAAGAAAAAGTGCATTCATTAACTATCTTGTAGCACTTGGCGGGTTAGGATTTCTCGCTGGAAAGAGAGATTTCCGTTTTACTGTTAAAAACTGTTTAAAGATCATGCGTAAGAGAAAACTTATTTGTACTAACTATATAAGACTCAATCGCGCCTGGGTAAATAATGAGTGGTATTGAGTATTTAAGTTAAGGTTATCGTGTACTTGTAATAAACAGTTACATTTTATAAATACTCGTGATTATATTTTTACATGGTATAAAAACACTCTACCTCTTAATCCTGTCAAATTCGCCTACATTCTCATAAGAAAGAAGGAAGCAGACAATGTGTGGTACAATATCACCCTACCATGGAGTGTGACATTGTAGCATATAAACTTCCCCTCCTACCAAATAACAAACTGTTAACTAAACGGCTTATATGTAAAAACATACCTCTGGAGTAACCTAAGATATGTAAATGTCTATAAAAAATGTGATAAACATTATTTTGGTTTCACAACTACAAAAACACAGTTTCTTGGTACAAATTCACCCCAAATGATAGTATTATCCGCCTTTTATTCCGTCTAAATAAAATACTACGCTAAGACAAAATGACGGATTATTCCTTTTTAAGAAACCATGGGCACACAACCCCTTTAGTGTAATACTGCTGGGTAGGGAATGACCTCCCATGGGTGCTTTAAAGATATTTAAGACGAAAATTCTCAAAGTTCCCAGACAATGGATTTTTTTATTATCAGGAATACATGCAATCCGCAAACACTAGGTCCATAACACACTTTCCCGTCGGGCATTACTCGAAAACCATGGGGCCTAGAACCATTAAACTAGTTTTTTGTGTCCCTACACTAGTTATGTTTCCTATAACACTCTACACACTGCGACCTTTTTGGATGTGCTATTACATTTTTTGTTGACACGGATTGCCACAAACGCTGTAAGTTGTGGTCCCTTGTAAAGCTATTTTCACTATGAAAACAATGATTTAAAATTTCGGTTAAATTACAGTTTTTTTGTCGAATAATTCTGAGGCCCCCTTCATTAATTTTGTTTGGGGTTAAAGTTCTCCTGGTTTATACAGTTATTCCGAACTTCCCGTTTCATCTGACAGGGGAGGCACTGCATCCCCCCACCGTAACATTTATACAGCATTTGGTAAAAAAACACTATTTTTTTAATTTTCAGTTTAATTTCTAGGTGAATAAGTTGGGGAACATGCGTTGAATACGTTAGGGAGATTTGGGGGAACATTGGGGGAGCATTTGAGGGATCATGAAGGAACCTGTGAAGAACGTGTGAGAGGAAACATGTTGGTGATCATATGGGGAACGCGCGAAGATATCTGCCGGGATATATGCTGAAAACATTTGGTGAACAAGCGAGGAAGAAAGTGGTGAACAAGGGACAGAACATGTTAACATGCGAGGTTCAATTTACCATTGTAAAATCACAACCATTGATGAATAATAAAATAAAATTGGTTCACGAGATTGATCATTGTGGGTAGAGAAAAAATTAGTTGTACAAACGTTTTAAAATATTTAATTTCTTCATCGGGGCTAGAGTTTATAAAATGAACAGAGCATGTTCATGAACATGGACCGGTTGTAACTCAACTTTTTTTTTGTTATTTAAGGTCGCTTCAACTACTAGGTCATTAGCGACCAAAATCACGTGTAACGGTATGGTAACTATGAGGATGACTCTATACGATTATGATGATGATGATGATGACAGGGGTGTGAAAGGAGGAACACAATACAAGCATGCCCGAGGCGGGACTCAGACCCGCGATCCTTTGGTGCGAGATCGCTACGGCACTACTGCCTTAGCGATCTATGATATCCGGAACGGCTGGATTTCTTTGTATATCTTGTACTTATGCGTTAGACGTATTACTGTAGAATATGTCGCCAATGACAGAACTTTGTAGGATTCATCAATTGCAAGCTTCGTTTTGTATTATAATCGAGAACACGGTGATCGGTGAAAGGGAGCTGTGGAGCTATCCTTAGATTCCATTGATCCTTCCAGTGAATGATGAGATGGCTGTTTGTATGATTTGACCTAATTGCAGAAAAACATCTTCCAGACCGTCATACGCAGTATAAATTTCTTTTTCACGTACAAAACACGCACCAATAATCTGAACCGAACCAAACTGAAATGCCCGGCAACTTAATAAACGCGACCACTGTTCTTCCTTTGCAGATGGCAAGTACCACATGCTGCCGTCGGGGGAGCTCATGATCTTAAACATCACCCGCGCAGACGCGCAACGCAACTACCGCTGCCGCACCCTGCACCAGCTCACGCAGGAGGTGGCGATCAGCGACAACGTTGGCCGCGTGCAGCTCACCAGTACGTAGCAATTGATTCATTGATTTATTATTTCATGTTTCTCGGCAATACTTTGACGAAAAGGGCCTGTTTTCAATGGACTGATTCCAATAACGCGATGTCTGGCGCTTCTCAGCCTAATGAATGACTTGGGTGTTTGAAGAATAAAGTTTGCGCAACAATCCCAGATCTCTGATGACTATCAGTATGAGGAAGGATGTGACAAGTATTCAGGATTGACGGTCGGAAATTAGGATAAAAAAACGAAAAAAGGAACTATTTTCTTGATTCTTTTTCGTTCCGACATCAATGGACCACGAAAATGTCTGCTTCAGCGTCAATTTTCAGGTCAACATATTTTTTTGTCCAAGGGGTGGAGGAGGCTTCAAGTCACATACTACATGTTTTTGAAGTAATATTAATATCTCTCAAGTACACATACATGATAACATGAACGAAATTTTTCCACTTTTTCGTTTCCAGGGCTCCGCAATATACGTTTTTCTGTCAAAAAATCGACGATTTCTGCTGCAGCATTACAATACTTTCTTTTTGATACGTCAGCACGTAATTTGCGATAAAAACATCTTTTCCCAACGTGGGTAAAGACCCTCCGACCCTTTAACTGAGGTAGATGCCTGAAATGAAATGTATTTTGAAAATTATTTAATTTAAAACAATGTAATAGTTATTATCGATAAAATAAATTGATATGTTTGCAACTGTCTAATGCTTCCTTAAATTACTGACTTAAATCGACTTCCCAATCTTGCCTGTTGTCGTTGAGATCAATCTTTGTATTTGCCGAAGTGCCTATCTCCTTTCTCATAATATTTGCATGAGTCCAATAGTTACGGGAGTATCGATCAACAAGCTTTGTTGATGTGCGTACTGTATCATGACTATTACCCTGAATAGTGATCACGGCTATATCGCAAATTATGTAGGCGTTGTTCGTCTTGATTGTCTGTCATTTACTAATGATTCCGGCGATACACATCATCTTCTTGTGCTAATACGAATGTATTCAGAGAAGAAATGGTCCATTTACAATTATTAGTATTAGCATTTCTGTTAGTAACCAGGTCTAAGCATTCAGTACTGAAAGAACGGACTTCGGGAAATGCAAAGCCTCTCGCGACAAATCATTTCTTCCAATTTTACTCTTTTATTCGTTCAAGAATTGTTCCATTCATTATCCCTCTTCCTTTCTCGTATATTAGTGCATAACGAGTGTGAACATAGTAAACTGAAAGTTACGTAATGCTCCAAAGATGCGATGTCGAGGTTTCCTCTGAAATGCACTTTTTGGGGAAACCGAAGAATCGCTTTAAAAAGTAGCTTCGTCCGTCCATAGCTCAGACTTCCTGTCTGTCAATCAGTCAGTGAGTCTGTCTGTTTTCTTGCCTACTTGTCCACCTGTCTGACCGCCTTTCTGTACGTCTGCCTGTCCTTTTTTCCGTCCATCAGGTAGATTCTTTTTGAAATAAATTCTGAGATAAATTCAAACACTTTTACTGACCCCGGAAGGATGGACGAAAAGACGAGCGTACAGACAGACGTTGAACACAGATGTTGAAAAAAGCACTTCTGTGTATAAGGGATCCCTAAACGTCAAAATCTGGACTACAATTTTTTCAGAATTACATTCCTTTCATTACAGGCTTACACGGTTCAGAGACAAAAAAATGATCATCAACAACTATAGCAATAATAATAATAATAATAATAATAATAATAATAATAATAATAATATTGTTACATAGAAAATTTATCCATTTTTTAAAATTTAAATAATACTTGTCAAAACTCGTAATCTCACTGTTGAATTTCGAAACTTACCAGATCGAAAATGGGAAGTGTCAAAAACATGATCCACAGTCCATTATCAGAACTATCATTATTCATTGTTTTCTTTTAAATAGTCATTACTTCATAAAATACAAGATTCATCAGATAAATCATCAGATTTAGCCTATGCTCTTTCATGTTTTTACTTCCAGATGATGCAAATGAACATGACAAGGTAAAACGTTTTTCACATATTTGTAAAAATGTTTGTTTTAGGAGCAAATGACTTATAAATCTAATGTACTCAATCGTACGGACATTAAATTGAAACACGCCTTAATTGTCTCTTGTACGTTGAAAGTGCTTAGCGTTAGGTTTGCAAGTGAAGGGCAGAGTATGAAATTGTGTAATAGTATATGAATATTCTGTTTGTCGATGCGAGTATTTTAGAGTTCATGTAAATATTCTAAATATCTATTCACTATTACAATTGTATGCATGTTCGCCCTGGAAAAAAATATCTCTGTGTATGATTTAAAAGAACGTTGCATTCCAGCACGCGTTTGTTTCTACACGCATGCGTGAGAACAAATTAGAACCCATACGTGCGTGAATATAGGGCAAATCGATGTACTTACAAAGAACGTGAGGGCATGTACTCCATGCAAATCACAAACTGTTCGTTGTTGCTCTAGTTTTAGAAACAAATGGGATTCAGTGACAAACATAATCGACAATAAATTGCTTTCTATAATGCCCACTTAGGATATTGAAAATTTGCCGAACTGATGTAGAGAGTATATTATTTTGCAAAGCACTAGTATACTATTTTGGTATTTACTGATTAGAAACATTAATAGGCTGTTCAATATATCAACCTAGGCCTGTAAAATATGGATATTGAATCTAAGTGTGAAAATAATCTACTTTAATTTTATCCCTCTTCTACAAATCAAGTGACGGTTCTTCTCCAGCTCAACTAGATCTCGCAAATATCATTATTACTTGCAAAGCAGATGGATAATAGAAATACTAAAGCTTATCATTATTTTAGATGAATATTTCATAAACATGATTGGTTAAGTGCAAATCTTCTATCCTTCAAGTTTCTAAAAGATCTGTTATCACAATTTCCTTGTCAGATAAAAGTATAAACAAGTAAAATCTGTTTACACTATAGCTTTAACAATTCATTAAATTACTGGCCGGGATAGCATTTTTAAAATACATCCAACACATTTGGAATTACTACAAAAACGTATTATGGAAATGGACTTACCATTGGTAAACCATTATATTACCCTACGACGCAAATATTTTGAATTATTTCAAGCTAGTGACTAAAGAACACTGTACAAGATGAAATTGCTGCATCATTTTTCACGAATGAAACGTAACACTCCTTCCGGCTTTACATATTACATTCATTTTATATTCCGTTTTTAAATAGCACATGTGTAATGGCCCTCTAATTCCACATCGACGTGAAAGGAGTAAATTTAACTTATATAATTTCAAAAAGAATCGAAGAACCTTCGCATACCAATTTGGGGGATCAACTATGGACACTACCAATGTTTTTCGTATATTTTTATGTAAGTAAAGATTCAAAGTTTTATCGATTATGATATTTTTATTAGAATTTTTCGTTAGGTTTAGTGGTAGTTTTGACGTTCCAAGCTTATCAGATGCTTCAAAAAAAATCAAAACCGTCGCTATGCGTGAGCGCTTCTTGGAAAGTACGGCGTTCTCTCACATCCAGGCCTGCCTACAAACACTTCGCAATCTTATTTTAGTATCGGTCGATGTTAGTATCAGCTGAGCAATTGGAGAAACATTGTAAATGAACTAATTCTAAAACGGACAATTCCATCTGTATTCGCAGCAAGGCCCACATGTCCAAAAAATGGTCAAAATGTATATCGCTTTGTTGTACCTGTAAAGCAAAAAATATTTTAACACAAACTGTAGGAAAGTTGTTGTTATATGTTGCTAAATACTTACACTCGTATTACAAGTTTTTAAATGTATAAATTTTCCTTATGTTACATATGAAATTTATTTTGAAGTCCAACTTCCGTTATTTATCTCCGGGACCCGGAATGCTATTGGCTGCTAAGGGATAGATTTTCGAATGTGGAAGTGTGTTAGCTTACTGGCCCCGAGCTCCCGATGCGCGGGTTCGATTCCATCCTGAGATGCCAGGATTTGCGAATGGTGGAAAATCCACTATAGCCATGTCACACTTGTGGCATGTAACAGAACGGCCAAATTCAATCCCTTTGACATCATCCGCCCTAACGATATCTCACTTTTCCCCAGGCAGTTCATGTACAGTAACTGAGACCAACATCTGGCGGAGAAACTGGGCGTTGAATCCCAGGAGTTAGGGTACCGCCAGCGAGGCGCACCTGCCTGGTAAGATCCCCAGTGTCGGAGGTAGGCTTCTAAAGAAACCTGGGTTGAAAACCCTGGGAAGGTAACGGGAAACCACCCTGTCACCCGGAGTATATCTTCCCAAGAAAACACGTCAAGGGTCACCTAATTTCTGTCTATGGAAGATAGGACCAAAGAAGAAGAAGATTTATACATGAAGCAATTAATCTTTTGTTTATTTCTCTTCTTGATGTTTGTGTATTTATAACTTTGTGTTACATTTGTTTTTGTTATTATTTTTGTTTTGTATAACTTTTGTTCTGATGATCTATTCTATGTTGCCAGTCATAGTAAATTATCGTTGTCACAACTTTAACTTATGAAAAAAATATTTTGCCTCATGTACCGAGTTATAGATTTTTTTATTTAAGTATTCTTGAAATGCACAACAATTATTTGCTCATTCTGGCGCATCTGTGTATTACTTGTAATGGGTGCTACACCGAAACCACGTTAGTGACATGGTATAATCGAAATGTAATGCTGAGCAGCAGAAATAGTTTGACGGAGATAGAAGGAAGGAGTAAATTTCAGAAGCCTTGAAGCTTAGCAACATTCGTAAGTGTGACATGAAAATGGGCTCTTTTACTGGACAATCCTGCAATTTATATTTTAATGTTCTGAATTTGTAGTCATTAGAGCTTGCTTATGTTGTGTGCCTTTGCTGTATTATCTGTGGCGAGTTATTCATTCATATGTATTTGTTGATGCATGTTTCGTGATACATTTTTACGACTGTTTGGGCGTCAATAGGTAGAAAGGAATCCTTTGCAAATTGCGTGTAAGTAACATTCAAGTTCCGTGATTAAGATTCGACAATGAATAGTCATAAGCTTCTGACGTCACATGTAGCTTTAGGTACCTTTTATCTTGCATCTTTAATCCATGACATGCACAAAGAGGCACACAGTTTTCTTATAACTATAGGCGTGTGCGGCCTAAAATAAGAAGAGGCAACAACAATTTCAGCGCTTCTTTAATCCCCTTTTCCTAAGACATTTTTTTAGATATGACAAATTTTTCTACTAAAAGTAAAACATACTGCACGGAGAATAAATTTATCAAGTTAAGCAATTAAGAAAGAAAATTAATTTGAATGTTGAACCTTTTACGGGGTTGTCCCATGAGATGGAGTGCTCCTTTCCTAAATGTCGTGTATCGATTCCCAAAATTGTCAGCTTAAAAGGATAAAACGCAGGAATTGTTCATATTAACGGATATAAAATGGTTTATTACTTAGCTCTCCGGAACTTCTTTCGATATTTTCGGGGTAAGGGGGCTCCTGCTCCTTCTCTTGGGATACGATGTTTTTCCAAGAATTAAAATATTTATTTGCATACACGTGAAGACATTGTTACAATGAATACACATTGTAATAGTTTGTTAATTTTACTTTCGCAATTATGTAATAGTTAAAAGGATATCATTAAGTGTCATTGATTCTTCGGGCCGCATCCCTGATAAGATGATTGTTGACAAAAATCATAACAGTATGACATTTGGCATAGGGAACGAATGATTTGAGATCTAGACTATACTATACAATTCTGATAGTATTCGTTTTCTTTTCCCTACGAGGAATACGAACCTTGGTTTAACTGTTCATGGCGGCCGACGCGGATATCTTCGCTAAATGGAAGAGTTTTTCTCCATTCGATAGGAATTACTTGCACCCGCCCATCGACCGAAACCTTATACCCAGCTGATTCCATATGAGTCTTCTTCGTCTTGCTCATTATCATTTCTATATTTTATGGAGAGGCCACTTGTGAAGAAATGCACTGTAGAGTAGCCGAAGGATGAAAAGTATGCCTGATAATCAACAGATCGCCAATGCATACGACGAACGACTAAATGAATGCAGTGGTAAAATCAGAGAGAAGTATGTTGATAAACCAGCGAATAGTATTGGCAGTCTCACTGTGCGTTCTAGGAATTCCGCGTATATTAACAGAAATACAAACTACAATCCCAGTGGTTGAGGGCAAGCATTCTTACATCAAAAGCACATAACCCCTTCCAGGCTTAGAAATGATTGAATACACGGATTTACTTGCGTGCCGCTCCCTCGTCGCCAGTGTAAATGGTGAAAAATTTCCTTAAAGCTGTTTTTTTTTCGCCACCGCCTTTTTGCGTGGTTCTCTACGGAACTCTCCGAGGGCTGGGCGTGATTGGTCAGCGGGCCGGAAGCCGCGGCCGTCCGCCTTCCGGCGCACAGCAGGTGCGGAACAGCTGCGCGACGGTGATCGATATCCAACGAAAGGAGAGTTATTATGGCAGTAACGGAAAGAAGGAGAAGGGCCCCCGAAACAAATTGACCTGTTGCAAATGAATGGTACGGAAAACTCTTGCTAGATTGCTCATTTAAGACATCAATGGTCCAGCTAATGTTCACGATTCTGGGAGTAAAGCAGCGTGACAGTGAACATGGAAATCTTTTCAAAAAAATGTTTTTACGTACGAAAGAAAATGTAAAATTGTTATCCTTGAATTGAAAAGCATGATTAGTTGTGTAATGTTTGGTCAGAACATTGTCATTCCAAAGTGATATTCAGATGCAATTCTGGCTATTCCACACCATTACTTTTTTAAATTGAATGAAAACTAACTTAAACTGTTTCTCGAATTATTTCTGAACAAATTATTTAAATGTCACCAAGTTATATTCTAATCTGTTTAAACATGTAAAAGTGTGAAATAACCAGAGTTACATCTGAATATAATTTTGCAGTTATATGCACCTTGCAGTATGTTATACTTACTTCATGTACAGGAAACTGAGCAGATATTACTAATATTTTTTAGTTCTAGAAAAGGAGTTTCTCTTTTGAGTGAGAGAAGCTGCCGACGTTCATGTGTCAATGGCTGCCGTGTCATTCTATGGCAATTACTTTAAATCTGTATGAAGTAATTATCTACATTACCTTACAGGCTGGAGAATTTATTATAAAATTGATGATTTCACTCTAATCTGTGTAAGTAAATTTCATTTAAATTGGAAAAGCATATTTCAAAATTAATAAATAAATATTTTACGAAATATATTTTTACAAATTAATAACTAACGTTATAAAAACGGAAAGAAATGTTACATAAGTTACCAGCAACAAAATGCTGATTTATTTCTCAATTATTCTTTCATAATTTGAATAAAATCTTGTGCAGTATATTACAATTCTGTAAGTTCAATGTCAGTTCTGAAGCTCACTCTTCGCCACAATCTGCTTAGTCAACAATATCAATACTTTGAAGAATTTCACCCAATGTACTTCTTTACCTACTTGACTGATCATTACTCAAATGCAACGCACTGCAAAGATAACTTTCATCACTAAACAGTAACTGCGCTGCACCCTAATCTGTTTCAAACGGGAGGTTCCCTTCGGGTAAATTTCTCCGAATTCATGTTTGCGACGAATTATGCAGTTACCATTACCAACTAACCAGCTTTCAAGGATCATACGAGCATCAGAGGAGAAATTAAGCGCATTAAAGGAAGACAACACGCGCACATGGAAGAGTGTGGCATCTACATGCGAGACATTTCGTACCTCAATTTCTGCTTTGTGTACCTTCTGTAAGAGACGTTATCTGAAAATTATCTCGTGCGTATTGTCTGAAAAGTATCACGAAACTTGTCTCAATGGCATTTCATTTTCGTTAATTATTTTAATACATTCCATACATACGTAGCAAAAAACCTAGTAGTAGATTATTAGTATATAAACATATTACTCTCTTTTTCAACACAATTCTCAGAAAACACCAGTTACCCCCAGAATTTCAAGTGTATAAAAGACCAATCATGGCCTACTAATCGACAAACACAATGCAATTCCCACACTTCTCCATCAATAGGCGTTACGCACGAAGGTCGGTGCAGAATGTACAGATCCAGTGGCGGAATGTCGGGATTAATCCCGTCTTTTATTTTCTCCAAAGATATATTTATGAAATATGGCGGCAGAACACTAATTTCCGTACATTGCAATTAATAATATTTTATGTATTAATATAATATAACAAAATTATTTTAAAATAATGATAACGAATTCAAAACATACCAATAACTACATGCTTATGGTTATTCTGTAGAGTTACATTAAAATAAGCTGATTTAGAGCCGTTTGAAGTCGCCTGGGGGTGACTGGCATCTCCAATTTTTTCTTTCTAATATTACTAACAATTATTGTCATTTTGCGTTTTATTCTTCTTGTTCTAGTGTAGTATACCCTAGACCTCATAAGTTTCAAGTCGCTAAAAAAATGATATTTTGTAACGATTGACTGTAATGACTCAAATGCAAACAAATTAACATTTTAAATTGAAGGTTGTTATTGAAAATTGAAAAATTCTCTCATTTTTAAACTAGGTTTCTCCATTTTATGATACCATAGCTCGTAAAAACTAGTGTTTCTGGCGAATAGTTGCAGAGTTTGGCAGGAACATGAAAATGAATTCACTTTTCTCCGTACTACGTTGTAAGATCAGAAAATAAAGCACCATATAATATTTCTGCCTTCAGAGCTGAAAATTATCGTTAAACGGAATTTCCAAGAGTACAAATATTAGCTATTTTTGGAATTGGCTTGAAATTACAGTCGTTTAAAGTCGATTGTCATTATTACTTGACTGCCTTATTACGTACTCACGTAGAAAAAAGTATTGTTAAGCTGCGGTAGAAATCGGCAAACTCGCGACCAATAAACTTGTATTATGGAGTCCTGGTAACGATTAAGTGAGTATAGTGGGTAATATAGGACATTATGTCGTAAATTACTTCTTCAAGCACGTTGAATAGTCAGAATACTTTTTTATGAGTTTACCTGAAGATCTATTGACGGCAAAACAACTGTCTGTCCGTGTGTGGTCATTTCAAGCACCTAAACCGTTCACACGATATTTTCCAATGTTAATATTCGCCGATCGATCTCAAACAACTCACGGCTCTGCGAGCGTGAAATGAATGTACGGATTATTGATATCAAGACTCAAAAATGCCTCAATAATATTTTCGAAATTTTCTCAAAGATTGCTCCCACTTTTGTGATTAAACTTTGTTTTCGAACAACGTAAACAACGCTAAAACATGGCCCGTTTCCCATTTTCGTTGAAATCCCTGAATTTTAAAAAATTACAAAAGCTTAAATTTTTTGCGTCTTTCTACAACTACAACATGAATGACCGAAATTGTTTGACAACAAAATTTTTTTTCAAGAATAAAATATGTTGTTCAAAGACGGATATTTAAGTAAGTTCATGTTGATTTCTTTAAATATATGATATGTTTTTGCTTATTTTGTGTGAAATATAGGCAATTTTAATTTTTTTGTAATAAATAGCTCCAAATCTTCACATTCAATGTTTTCCTCATGTATATCAAAGGCAAAAAAAATGTGCTAGTTCTGTTTTCGCCAAATTCAGTAATATTGAAAATTGCGAAAAGTAAACATCGCAAATGTACAATATTGAAGATAGATATTTGTGTCGTAAATTAAATCACAATTAAAAATAATACCTTTAAAAAATTCATGCACATTTTTTAGAAAAAAAAACAGTTTTCGGGTAATTTCTGCGTGAAATTCGATCAATTTATAAAAAAAGCTTATACCAAACATCTTCATTTTTTCTTTAAATGTTTCCCGCGGAAAAAACAAGGGACTCTTAAAAGAATGGCACAGATCGTATTATTGTTGAACTCTCTGAAAATAATGGAGCGTTGGCCCAAAGTGAATACGACCGATCGACTGCGTGGTGAAGCGGCACGGTACACGGCGAGTTTACACGATGAACCTGAGTTCGACTATCTGCGCGGAAAAAAATTGCTGGCTGGAAACCCTTATGCCGGTTCGTGTAGTAGTATTTGCAGTGCCGTTACAAATGATGTGAGGATGAAGATGTATGTGGTGTTGTATGTGTGTGTCACTTGCTCCGTTACCAGTTCCAAACAGTGAGAGTTTTCCTATCGAAAAATTGCCGATTTCCACAGCACGATTACAATACTTTTTCTACTTACGTAGTAAGGCGAGAAATAAAAACTACTTAAATATCTTAACTTACTGTACAAGCATGACCTGCGACAAAAAGGAGAGTCTCGACACCAGTGAAAACATGAAACATCTCAAGACAGTTCGCGGGAAAAACTAGAAATCCAATGAGAAATTCTCGGACTCAAGAGAAACTAAATTAAACTCGGCTTTTAGAAGCTGTAGTAAAAACATGTGACCTGGTGGAGACAGTGTGAGAATCGATGAGACTAAAGCTAAAACAATACGAACATTTTTCTGAAAACTTTTGTACGTCAGTCCGTCTGGACAACACTAGCACCTTAACCACAGGCAGAAATTTTAATAGAACGATTTATTTTTTAAGAATATATTTCACAAAGAGAAAATTTCTAGCTTTAATGATGTGTTAAAGAAAGACAAACAAATTTACTTTCCAGCAAACAACGCAAAAGTAGATGAAAGTGCATTTATAACATTGCCTCATGTACGTTGAAATAATTGTCGCTGCAGCGTCTCTGACCTCGAGTACCTAATATTCCATACACAACGGCAGCGATTTTTCAACACTAGCCAAATAGATGGCTTGAATACAGGCGTTGCCTGGAGGAGAATTCTATGCTCACCCATAGTTTTCCATAGTTTTCCGTGGTGTCTACGAAAAATACCAGGCGATTGCCGTTTAAGGATCCTAACAAAAGGGTCATGGACGAATGCAATCCTCCCTCTTTCATTATTGCCTCCTTGTCTCTGCTTACACATACATACCCGTACATTTACATCCACATGCATCGGGAGATCAGTCGGGACCTTAGAGATTATCCCGGCTATGGCAGTACTCTGCTGGGTGAGACACTGGAAGGAAAGGCCTCGCAAGCCGACATGTAGAAGGACGCTGTCGGTTTTCATGCTCCAGCGGAGAACAACGTGTACCTTTCGGCTATAATATAAACTACACTCACCTACACACACTTGTGACCAAAAAAAGATGACTCGTTCCGAATCATAAAATAGGAACTACCGCACTGCTCTTATAAATATGGAAAATAATCGATTTTTATTGTATCTTCTGAAAATCGTAAATTGCAAAAGTTTTATATTTTTCAATATTAAGGCTAAAGATTTTTACTTTCTGGCAAAGGAATAATGTACTGTAATGAAGGTACTGTAATGAAGGCACTGTAATGAAGGGAAAGTAATAGACGATTTTTTAAGAAAAAAACCTGTATTCTAGAGACAAAAGAGTGGATATTTTTTTCTTATATGCAATAAATTACTTCATCTAACTCGTTGTGTATTCACAATCTACGCCTTGTAGGTCCCCGATACCGAAAAAACGGTGATGGCAAAACTGTCTGTCAAGGATAGTGCGTAAAGACGATTTAATCCAAAGTTGATGTTCTCTGATTCATCTAATGGAACAGAGTCCCTACGATTTTCAAATGGATATTTTTTTAGTTTGGGGATACTTTATACTATTACCCAACAACATTTTCTAAAAAAATTGCTAGCAGTTTTTAATTTTAAGTTTTTCCTTGGATAGCGTAAATAACGCTCAAAACATGGCGCAAGTCGCATTTCCGTTGAAATCTATGTTTTCAAAGCTTTCAAAAGTTTAAAATTTTTGCCTCGTCTTCCTGCAACTATAGTATTGAAAAGATATATATTTTTCTGAATCAAATCTGTTGTTCAGTGACAGATATTTAAATTAATTCATGCCAATTTGTTCGAAAATACGAGTAGTTTTAGCGTAATTTTGCTTCAAGTATAGCCAATTTTGAAATAAATACTTTCCCAGAAACGGCTACAACAGTTTCTTTAATTTTTGTTTGTGTATTTCATGAGACGTTAAAGAAAGTGGTACTGGTCCCATTTTCAGCAAACCCTGGATTTTCAATAATTGAGGCGATAGCTAGAAGAGGGGCTCATTGGACTATGGGCTATTCTTCCGGAGAATCCAGACATTAATTTTGCGTACTTTAATCTGTATCCAAGCAAGTATTCATGATTTTATCTCTATTCGTTAGGTTGGTAGAGCAATAGTGCGTTACATGAAGAGAGTTCCCCAAAATATTGCACTTTACCCTGTTATTAGAGTTCTACCAAATCCGGCAAAAGTTGCTGATATTCGGGACTTAAGTGGGTACTTAAAAGAAGAGAGAAACTTTTTTATAGTGTACTCCTCAAGAAGTTTCCACTGAAAATGTTGACGAAAGTGAGTCCAGAATCTGATATCTCACATGCTGAACTGTGAGGTAAAAAATAGGTAACAAACCACATTATGATTTGCGTTAGGAGTTTATAATAAAAGCAAATTAAAATTTAAAAATATTCATTATTTACACAATTTAAATAATAAATATAAAGAGTTCTCCAGAAGAAGCGCATAAAAAGCATTTTTCTTTACGCCACATTTTTAAAATTAAGGAGAATTTAATTACGTTCTAAATAAAATTAAGTATAAAATTAATTATAATCGATTAAAATAATATGTAACGAGCAAT
The DNA here is from genome assembly GCA_017312745.1 of Gryllus bimaculatus. Taxonomy (NCBI): domain Eukaryota; kingdom Metazoa; phylum Arthropoda; class Insecta; order Orthoptera; family Gryllidae; genus Gryllus; species Gryllus bimaculatus. Next base: position 21,573,234 of record BOPP01000004.1, on the reverse strand, counting down.
TAAATAGACAAGTGTGTAAAAAGCTATGATCGAAAACGTGTGATGCGTTCTTCTCAAAACACAGTTTTGAAGTATGGTCTCTTCTTTTAGCTACTGCCTTAATTGCAAATAACTACAAAAAATTAGCATTACAAACGTACAATATTGATGATAGATACTGTTTCTTAAATGATATTTGCTCTGAAATATTAAATACGGTTTTTCACAATTACTTAAATAGTAGTAGTGCGAAAGCTGCACGTGCTTTCTCGTCCGTTCTTTCACGCAAAATACGGCCTTCTTTCACGACTTTCATACGACCTTCTTTCAAAATATAACTTTAAGGAAAAGATTTCATCAAGGGTAAAATATCGATCATCATAATTGTAGTTGAAAAAACGCTGATATTTTTTTTTCTAATTTTCAAAAAATCAGAGTTTTTAATAAAAATAATACCTGCATCGCTCTATTAAACGCCCTTCACACTATCCTACAACAAAATTTAATCAAAAACAATGGAGTCATTTTTTTAAATTTCGAAAATGTCGTATGATCTTCATGTAAAGTACCACCCAAAATTAAAATATCGCTTTAAAATTCAAAGGGCCTCAGTATCAATCAGACCGATGATGGAATATGATTTTTGGAGAAATTCGGCTGAACAGTTTAGCCGCTAAGTTTGTAGACGGACGGACAGACAGACGTGGTGCCGTCACTCGATTTTTTATTATCAAGGACCCACAAAACATTGATTCTGACAGTACTACGTGTTATAGGAATTTTTCTAAATTTAGCAACTGGATTTATGCACTTTTTCGTTACCAGGACCTTGTAAAAAGACTTTTTCTGAGTGGTAACGAGAAAGTAAAAAATAGACATGTAGTTCTCGGGAGGTATATTTTATTTGTTATTGCATTCGTTGGCACAACGTGTTCAGATGAACTTTAATAATATTTTTCTCGGAATTTAAAACGTTTTTGAGAATAAATATTTTTCTTTATTGATAATAAATAAATGGTAATTGTGTCTCATAGACTGGGGTGTTGACCTACCAAAGGAGTGACCAGGCTTTCATTTCCAGGACGGGAAAAACGTCTCCTTGAATTAATTCCCGAATTGTTTGAAAATGAACTCAAAGTTTCCGCATTTATTTGGATGAAAAGAGAATTTTTTGAAGAGATGTCGGCAGAGAATTAGTAAGATACAAGTCGCAATACTGTAATATTATGTAACTACCACAAATAATCGAGAAAACACGAGTTGTTGTAACCTCAGTATTTCTTCTAATTTTTTCGTGGTTTCACCATGATTATCAGTGCCTCTTGAATCAAATGCATTATCAGTAAATATTTCTCGGACACAAGGATTAAAATTTAATTATATTAAGATCCAATTGTTGTTGCTCAGTTTGAAAATGAATATTTTCTAATAGTAAATAACAAAGAGAATCAGCAACAGAATTTGTATAAAAGTAAGAATATAAATGCATCATTTTCGTGTATTTTCCTTTAATAGTGAATTTTCTCACTTCACGATATTGGTACGGCTAAAAGAAGTCGAACGATGTAAATAGAGAGATAATTCTTAAAAGACTAAATTCCCATCTGAACAAAACTGAAACAATCTTTATGCACCAGTTTGGTTTCACTAATTAAGTTTCAACTTCTTATCAATTATTAATAATCACGGAGCACATACACACAGCATTTAAAAAATCATACCATAGATATCATTTTAGACATTTCGAAAGCATTTGACTAAGTGCGCGACATCAAAATTTATTTGAAATTCAATTCATATATCGCCCATTTTACAAAGAGCAAAAGGATTTGAACTCGCTTACCAAGAAATAAACGCAATCACCGTGCTCCACTGACTTCTCCCTCGTATTGTAGATGAACTGTGCTAATTGCGAGCCCAGGAGCGAAGACCCACGGAAAACGAGCTCATCATGAGCAGCAGGCAGTGGCCGTGGAGTTCCGAATCCCTTCCTCTGCCGCAACGAGCAGCCTGAAGTTCTCAAACAATATCAGCAAAAAGGAGCGCAGGCGAGTCCAGCCGCCCGGCGGCGAGTGGCCGCCCCGCCCCGCGCCGTCTTCTCCTTCCCCGCCCCTGCCCCGCCCCTCCCCCGCTTTCGCCTCGTCCGTGGTGATACTCTCAATGAATGCTCCAGTGCAAAGCAAATGTTGACAGATGGAAATTAAGCTCCTCACTCGGTCTTCCTAACACGTTTGGGCCAGGCGTCTCGTGCTGTTTCCTGAAGCCGCGTTCTCCTTTGGGCTGCTTCGCGCCTCTGCCTCCCGCGCTTCGCCTGCCCGTCAGCCCCGTCAGCCGCCTCAGCGGCCGCGCGCCGCGCCCGCCTCGCTGACATTCCTCATGCCGTCATCTGCGCACCGCCGGGGCAGTTCCTCTGGGTGTTGATGCGGACACCTCGTGCTTCATTGAGGGATCTCGTGGCCAATCTATTCGCATCTAGGTACCGGGCTTCAAATGCTGTTCATTCTATGTTGAATATTTTCAAAATTAACCGTGTTCAAATTAGGTTTCGTCGATGATCCACCGTTTCCCTTCCTCTCTCATTTAATCATTATTCCATCTCGAGTTACCCGGCAATAATAAAAATGACGTTATTTTAATTATTATGTTATAAATTTTGGCAGTTCCTGGAACTACAAGAATAAATATAAGAAATTTGTATAAAAAATAAATAAGGTACAGGAATATTTCACCCTCTAAATCAACCTACGAATGAATTCCTTCGCCCTGCTCAGACCTGCGCTCTGTTCCTGTTCATCTCACCCCATTTTACGCTCCTAAGGAAAACGTGGTTGCTCGGTTGTTTTTATCCCGCATCACAGTTAGTGCTCACCCTTACTTTTTCATTCCAGGTTTCGCGGATCAACTTACATGACCACTCCCCTCCCTCTCCTTCACAACCACCCAAAGCCATTGGCATTGGCTTGTGGCGCGCCGCTTTGATGACTATTCAGCTGCGCAGGCGCCGGTCAAGCACCTGGCGCGCCGCGCACCGTTCATGTTTCCTTCTCGGTGCCTTCCTGAGCACACCCTCCCTCGTCGTCACACGCTCCACTCGCCCGGCTGCCGCGTCCGCCCGCCCGCCGCACGCCGCCGGCTCGTTCCGGGCGCGCGCTTTCTTCTTCGGCGCTGTTTACGCTGACGGACGCGGCGCGGCTCGAACACGCTGTGGAGGGTCGGCCCGCGGGCGGGGCGGGGCGTGGGACGCGCGGAGCGGGGCGGTGGGTGCGGGCCCGCGGGACCCGCGTAGAGCGCCTCAGCGCCGCTGCGACGAGTCCGCAACAGCTCCTGGATTTTTGGAGGCGGGGGGTGCGCGGCGGGCGGCGCCGCCAGGGCCTATGGCGCCCAGAGGACGCGCGGCCTCGCCCCTCGCAGGAAAACGTTTGCGCTCGCGGCACGCGCACGCCTTCGCTGGCCTGCCCTCGCGCGCACCTGCCAGCGAACCGTAGGGCCCGGCGCCCTGGCACAAACGCAAGGGCGGCATCAAGCAAGGCGCTCCCCGCCGCTCCCGTACATACTCTCCGCACACACGCCGCAGCCCACTGCGGTACCTGCCACCACACACACCCACAGCCCAGCACGATCCGGCCGCACCACGCCGTCACACACGCCGCTACTCCACACCGCAACGCCCGCACACATTCACGCCGCAGGCCCACGTGGCACTCATCGTGGTAACCACTAAGCACACTCACGCCGCATCCGCCCCGCACACACGCCACACCCGCGCCGCATCGACGCAGCACCCACGCCGCACTCACACGGGACCCACGCCGCACACACGCCGCACCCCATTGACCCGCTGTCCCTCTCCCCCTGCGTCGCTAACCATGGTCGAGTGGTCAGACCGCACTTTCCAAATCTGGGTATTGTGAGATATCGACATACCGCCGAATACGATTGCACTGTTTCAAACTTCTCAACTCTAGCCATCGTTACGAAAGGAAAGAGAAAGGCGTTAAATTCTGAAGTCATCTCAATATTTTGTGCACCTTTTCACTCGTCTGACTAATCACATTAGAACAAGAACATGGATTTGGGAAACTCCTCAATAAATAATTCGGGAAGAGTGATTATTCACGGTATATTCGCCAATCAACAACGTATGGACGTACGGTCAAGCCAGCGTTGCATCACCGCTCTTGTTACACTCTTCGCCCCTTCTGGGTCCGTATTTTCTTTCCCTTATAGGACGACCGATTTCAAAATAAAATAAATTATGCTAAAGGCGTCTGGTCTTCAATTATTAAAGGTGTTCTTAATTCTGGAGACAATGAGATTATATTAGGACAACATACTCTCCACGAGTATTATGGTCTTGCATAAATGCAAACACGTGTTGTTTGCAAACACGTGTTGCAAACACAGTAATATACTTGAAATATGCGTCATTCTTTATCACAGTATTCTAAATCACATGTTTTCGACCCAAACTTAGGGTGTTCAGAGCATGTTTTATGACTGCGGCTGGACCCCTGGCAGACGATGCAGGCTCCGGCGCTTCCCAGGCTCCCGCCACAGGCCCCGTCCCTCGGATGCGGGCGAGAGGACCCACCGCTTGCCATCGTCGGAATTTGTTCCTGTTGGTATTCTTCAAATCCAAAACTATTCAAACATTCCTAATGAAATTAGTTAAACCAGAGGAGATCCCGTCTAACAATAGAATGATGCCAAGCAGTGCATGGCCAACTATAGATGCCACGAAAAGCACATAAGTTACAAATGTGGCACGCTGTAGGCTTAACTGTATACTGACATTTAGTACTTAAAATTAGTCACTCTCTTTGTCGCACCAGTATAGTTCTGTTTCATTAGGTACCTTTGGTATAAAAGTGAGGAAACTAAGATAGATTGAGAGATTAATAATGGAACAGCGGATTTGTTTTAATTATGGCAGAGTAGATTGCAGATACGTTAACAAGATGATTCCCTTTTTAAAAATTAACGATTATCATTCAGGTTTCGGAAATAGAACATAATAATTTGTAGAGAGTGCTTGAAGTATTGGCTATATCCCCGTAATTGAATGGTACACCGCTCTTCGAGAGACATTTTCTTTTTGAATCTTAGATACCTTTATTTTAAATCTACTGGCAGTTTTATTTATTTGAAACACTTAATATAAACGTTCGTGTTTCTATGGATACTTATAGGCAGGTGGTCTTGCAGGTAGTGTTTAGAAAAACCTTCATTTTCACTTTCTCATTTACTCTTCGTGAATTAAGAAAGTTATATGTTATGAGATATTGAACAAGTGCATATATATTGACAGAAAAATATTACTTATAGATCTCCGATACGGAATTTGTTTTTTTCAATACGTCTGTCTGAGTGAACAACGCTGATACCTAAACACAACCGCCATTGGATTTTCACCCAAATGAATAGGGAGTTTTTGCCACCTCGAACGTTAAACTGTCGATCCTCTGCGCACGCACAGTTTAACCATGCGCAGTCACACCACTTTAGTGCAACTGCGCATGCGCAGAAGATCGATAGTGCTTTCCCTATGGCGTGCACAAACTCCCTAATATTCCCCAATCGATGGTTAGACCGATCGATCGATCAATCGATCCGGGTGATGCCGCGCCTCTTCGAATTAGAAACTGATCTTTCATTTCGAGAATTTCCTATGCAGTACTCCTGTCTCACTTGCCAACATTTTCCCTAAACTAAGGGATCACCACTACCACTAGAGTGGCGCCGCCTCGGGAGCCATTTCACTAGAGAATCGGGACCCGGGCTTGAGTGGATAGCCTCGCGCGGCTGGTGGGAGAAGCAAGGGAGCGGGCGACTCTCCTGAGAGGGCTCCGCCAAACGCATCCCCCTCAGTGTTTGAGGGATCGAACTCGCTCCCTTGCCTGACCGCCCATGAACCTGTTAGAACAACTCGGTTTCATGTAAGTAGGGGAACCCGCATCTTATTGGATTTGTCTCGTTTCGTCTAAAATATTCGATTAAAAATATGGTGTTTATTTTCATTTAGAATGATGCAAGATGCAAGTTTTTCTGCTTCATTTATATCTTTAAATTTTGATCCCGTTTTAATGCCAATGTTTATGTGGCCGTCAGTCTATATTTTTACATTTCCTTTTGTAAAAATATAGAAATGTAGGAGTAAAAAAGTATATTTCGAATTAAAAATTTAAAATAGTTCAGAAGTAAGCGGAAAGAATTTTATCCTACTTTATGAACATTTATTTAATTAAAATTAAAAGTAACGTTGACATAATAAAGTAGCACGTGTTGATCAGAAGTAAGTTTTACATTGAATAATGCATTTAAAACAAACCTGTTGATTGCGACCCAACACTTCGTTTTTGCTAGTTTTTCACATGGGATTGATTGCAGTTTTTTTTATATATTCGATATTCCTTCCTTTAAAAATTCACTGACCATTTTAATATGTCTTATTCGTGAAACCATCAAACTTAAGAAATTATTTTTATGAATCGAAATCTTTTTTATCACACACACTCGAACTCTCAAAGCTTAAATTTTAAAATTCGCAACAGCTCTTAAATTGAGACGTGGATTTGTTTTCTTCTAAAGATTGACTGTGTACCATTCATTTCTGTGTGCAAAGTAGTGTTGGCAATCAAATATAGTCACTACAAAATACCATTCAAATTTACTGTAAATAAGAGTACATATCAAGAAAAAATTAATATGCGCAATCAATATTCTTCGCAAATAGTCCGTTTCTCTAATTATCTGACATAAAATATTAATATATCTTCTACTAACTCAATGTTAGAACTTAATGGAAATTACATATTAAAAGGCAAGTGCAATTTAAAAATCTAGAAGAAGTTTCAAAATATATAAAGTAATTAAACGTTAAAAAAATAATTTGGTTCATGCATTTAACCTTGCGATTCAATAATGAATTTTCATCAGATTTTTGTTGAATAATATCAGTGCAAAAAACACTTCGAAAGGTTTAAATAAAGAAGAAGAAAAATACTACATTTTTAAACAATATTTCATCGATAGGATCAAGAAATGTAAAAAAAACTGAAATCACTTTTATAATAATAATATTAATATTAATAATAATCTAAAAACTGACTGATATTAAAACTGACTAATATTAAATTATCTTAAGAAATTTAAAGAAATTTCCATAATCTAACTCCCCACTGAATGTTTATTCAATTAATACCACACTGCACTGGCACTGCACTTCACTTCACTTCACTATGTACCTAAAATCTCTTCCTTCATTATCTCTCTGCACTACACTGCACGACTCTTCACTTCACTATATATCACTTATAGTTTGCTCTATATCCTACTATTCTTAGTTATTTACTTTGTAAAACCCTAAATTAATTTCCTAATCTGCTGAATGTCTCGAGGAAATTGTCTGAAGGTTTTTGCAGTTAATCTATTCCATTCCGTTATCGTTCGATTTGTGAAAGAAAATTTCCCGACATCTGTTATCTGCTGTCTTAAAATCATTTTGTGCCTGCGATCCTACAACTGATGTATGTAGGAATACTTAACTGCCCATTAATTTCTTTCAAAGCTGAATGACTACTATAAGCTGCTACAAAGCGTTTGTATGAAGGTTGCGTTTGTATTCTTGCTACTGATTGCCTGTTTTCGAGTGAATCCCATTCTGCCATTTCCTTGTCCCTGAAAGTAAATTTAGCTGCCCTATGCGGAATCTTTTCCAAATGTTTACACTGCATAATTTTGTGCGGATCCCAACAAACTGTTCTTTATTCCATTATCGGACGTACAAGTGATAAATAAGCCATTTTCTTTGCGTTTGCCGTAGTCCTTTTTAAGGTGCGAATTACAAAGTGAAGAGATATCCTTTCCCTACAACAAACTCTACGTGACTTTCCAACTTAATTTACTATCGAAATGGATTCGTAGTTACTTGTATGAGGAAACTCTCGGAATAATGTCATTATTTAAACGGTAATTTGTTTCTCTGTAATTATGACCCCTGCTAAAGTGATGGATTTACTTTTGGAGCTATTTATGGTCATTCCATTATTTTTCGCCCAGTAATACAACGCATCAAGATCCCGTTGCAGCATTTCTACGTCTTCTTTCGAATTCATACTACGATATATTATGCAATCATCTGCAAACAGTCGAACATTTGAGATTAAGTGCGCTGGCAGATCATTGACATACGCTAGAAATTCAAGAAGTCCAATGACACTCCCCTGCACCATTCCTTACGTAACGCTTGCCCCGGTAGAAAGCTCATGGCCAATTCGGACTTTGTTTTCTGTCTCCTAGAAACTTGTTGATCCACGCCACCACCCTAAAGTCTATGCCTGAATTCATTAATTTCTGTACAAGCCGATCGTGGGGAGCGAATCTAACCCTGTGGAAAATCTATAACTAATGCATCTGCTCTCCCGCCCGCGTCAATTTCATCTGCTAGATCCTGAAATAGCGTGGCTGCCTGACTTTCGCATGCATAACCACTCCTGAACCCATGTTGGCCAACATAAACCCATTTTTGATTTCCCATTCTCTTGAGAAAATTTTAAAAATCTAGTATAAATCTTCTATAATGTATTTTTATAAACTGAAATATCCGTTTCAAATTTGAAGAGAGTAAAGTTAAGGCATATCCATTCGTGTCCCGACAAAAACGTATTTGGGACAGTAGCAAAATAGCTGGATCGAATGTAGCCGCTGCCTGAAGGATAATTCTAGCTACCGACTTCTCTTTTACGTAGTTTTTGTTGGTTTTTCTAGCAAATACCAGGCGAACGCCGGAATAGTACCCTAACGAACGGACAACAGAACGCGCGCGATCTTTCCTTCCTCTTCCTTATGAAATTCTCTTTCTTTACACACGCACTTACACATACATTTGCTACACTAATACACATGTCGGATGACCAGTCGATTGCTTACAGCTTATCCCAAGAGGGGCCGTGCTACACTGGGAAAAATACCTGGAGGGGTAAATTCTCCGGGAGGTGTAGTTTGGCGCCGGATCTCACTAACCAGTACAGGAGAAACATTGCCACCTCCCGCGATAAAACATTCATTACACAAATGGGACTAACGACCGTAGCAGTTGACGTGCCTGAAAACATCAATCAATCAACAGTCTTACCGATACGGACCTGAGAGGATTCCACAGCAAAGCTCTGTCTCTCTCTGGCCATAGCTGTCGGTCTAATAGATGTCAGTTTGTAATGTAAGGGGGAACAGGAGATGATTACCTTAGCATTAGAATATATTTAGTACATACACAGATATCGGAAACTCGTCGAAACGAAATAGTCTTATCAATTCATTTTCGAACCGAAAAGGCAATAAATGGAAAGTAACCAGAAGGACGGCATTTCATTTTATTCTCGAAGAGATTGCGGTTCCAACTTTCCCTCGAGTTCGTTCAATTTCGGAGAAGAAATTATAGACAATCACGAGCGAAGCTGATACGTCCTCTTCAGCGATAAAAGATCCTGAAGCGTGGCCCATCACGGGGCCGCTTTCGGGGGGGGGGGACTCGCTTAGGGCTGGAGTGCCGCGCGCCGCCCGGGAGCCCAGTCAATTTGTTCCAAGCCGATACGGAGCCGCTTAATGAGAGGTGACAGGGCTAAAATCAATATGTCAAGAACCAACCGACTGTAAATTGCGAGCCATCAAAAAATCGGTGTCAGCTCCAAACCTGTGGAGCTTCTGGGAAAGTGCCTGCCGCTGTCGCGGGCTCCCACTCCTTCCGGAACGCGGATTGGTGCGTGGAAATCCAAAAGTGCTCGCGGTGCTATGCAAAGGGTCCGAGCAATGGTTATGTGCACTGCGGTGACAGGGAAATCGCAGCTTTGAGTTGCCATGTGACGCTGATGAGTTTGATCGCGTTTAGGTCCGGTCAAGTGGTCAGAACGTTTGGTCAATTCCTGACGTGTATTGATTCAGATTCTGTAAGCCCCGCTATAGTTTTCTACTTGCAGGTGGTTTTTGACTCCCATATTAACTGCCGCATCCTTCAGCTCGCGTTTTTTTCGGATAGGTACGGTCTATCAAACAAATAAAATCGCGCCGGCGTCGTTAACCCAGTTACTTAACTGCGTTGCGTGAGGTCACGGAAGTTAAGTAATTTTAGACACCGCGGATTCTTGGATGGAATACCGTCTGGGTTCCCCGGTTACTAACTGCGACAAGCCACTGGCCAAAGGTATAATGTCACTGACTGTGTTGTAACGAGATAAAGACAATAAATAAAAGGAGGATTACTCCTCACACGCTCAATGCCTGAGAGAGGTTAAGAGACGTGGTGCAAAGGCGCAACAATTTTATCTTAAAATCAATTTTGCAGGCCTCTATCACAGATGTTTTCACATGCCGGAAGCACATGGCCACAATAGCGAATTTATTTGATTGTGTGCACTAACAAGAATTGAACTTGTGACCTCAGAGTAACGCCCGGGCCTTAGCCCTTTGTCCACTGACGAAGACGCGTGCGTTAGTGCTGCTTGAAGCCATGGGCTATATGCTGCGAGGCAATTCAGCACGAACAATTTAGAATAAAATCAGCACTTGATAGTGTGCTGCTGCACACAACTGGACTATACAGAATATGACTGCACTGGGTTAAACGAAGAAAAGTCATGTCATACTCTTTAATAACTGAATGAATTATTCGTAACCATTGCCTGAACCATTGATTCTCTCAGAACAACCATCTGCACCGTTACTTTCAAGAGAAATGTTAAAAAAATGAAAATCGTTTTATTTACTTTTCAGACCTATATTATTATTTCGGATTTAGTAAAAAAAAATTTTAACAGAACTACTGGTGCTATAACAGAACGTACTTTCTCACTTTTTAATGCAAAATTTCGCGAAAACTACTCACATTTTTGAAAAATTGAACATGATCTTATTTCAAATTATATCTTTAAACTTCAAGTTTCATTTAGAGAAAAATATCTATGTTTAAAATTTTAGATTTAGGAAAGTTTTGAACTTTTAAAGTTTTCCAAAAATCAGGATTTTTAACGAATATGAGATAAACATCGAGTTTTAGAGTAGATTTTAGGACAAAAATATATATCTTTAATATTGAACTTTTGCAATAGTATTTTTTGAGAATTTTAGAGATTTTAGAGATTCTGCCTCCACTAATGACGCAATGGGTGTAGCTTACAATGTAGTCTTTGAAGGTTCTGCAGACCGTTCACAATTTGTTGCTTCTGCTGGAGCGAAAGCATCATGAGAAACCATTTGAGGGTATATCCCTAATCTTCTAAATCCAGAGTACGCATTCTGTGTTGTGGCTGCCCGTACAAATGCTTCCTCGAGGAGAGAATTGACTTCGTGGAAATTCACCACTTTGCCTGAGTGATTTCGAAGCCAGTTCTTAACAATTTGTGAGTAAAAGGTACTGTGGTGTTACATGAAACCCACCTCCTCCTAACACAAACAATTATACTGGTAAAAATATGCAATCAAAAATTTTTGGGCCAAATAGAATAGCCGTTTCCCTTATCCCCATCCCGGCGTTAGGACACAATAGGGCGACATGTAATCACATTAGCCTTGCTTTTGTTTGAGAAATCCAAAAGAAATGAACCATAAACTTATAAAACTAAGGCATTACTAAATCAGATACTTTCGTACTTCTGCATTGTTAAGCAAAAGACGATGTTTTATATTACGTTTTTTCAAGGTACAAAGACAAATTAGAACAACAGCAATAATTTGCTCTTCTGATGTGCTACATCTATGACACTTTCTTAGAGTCCTGCCAACACTCCTCTCGTCAAAATACTTGTTCTAGAACTGACATGCCCCAAAACTGTGGGTGTCAAAAGCAAATTCCACTTTGTCCCGTAGTTCTACTTTGCCTCACCTGCAACTCCGGAAGGACTGCGTTTTGTAGCGGTAAATCGCTTGGTGAGATAACTCTATGGACATGTGTTTAAGTCTCGGCGCAGAGAAGACATTTATTGCCGGTTAAAAACATGTTTACAGGTTCATGTAATAATACGTCATTGCGTGGTCGTTTTAAACTGTAAGGGAAAGTATGTGCTGCTGTAGCACAGCTAGTTTTAGAACGCGAAGTTGCAAAAATATATCATCATTCTACAGGCAAAAAGTACCTTGTCGCTGCCGCAATGTCATACTGTTAGCCGCAGTTCTCTTCATCACTGTCTAATTTCCGAAGTGAAGTTAGTTTTGAAGTTCTTCTATATAAAGTACATCGATAAAAGTCAATTTATTACATGATTACTTTAGCCCGTTTATACCTTTACTAATTTTGCATTTCGTTTTCTTTTTATTCCTTGAATGACAAATGTCAAAAAGTAAAGCAAATTTCTCTCTTTAAACTTTGTTCCTCGCAGCATTATACTTAGCTCCTGGCTTCTGCGTCCCTTTTCTCTCTCTCCCTCTCTCTCTCTCTCTCTCTCTCTCTCTCTCTCTCTCTCTCTCTCTCTCTCTCTCTCTCTCTCTCCACTTTCAGCAGGCCGCGTCGGATAGGGATCGGCCTATTCCTTCGTCTTAATGAATCCTGAGGGCCCTGAAGGAGCTCGTCCGTGGAAGGCGTCCGGCTTCAAGTCCCGAAGTTTGCATCCTCTGCTTACGGCATTTACTGAAATGACTCGTGTATTATACTTTATGCCTTACGTCTGTCGGTTTAGAACATCTTCATCCTCTACTCCGCACTGTATATTTCCTTCTCTTTCACCATACGACACGATTTCTCTGCGTTTCCTGTTTAGAACCAAAATAATTATATTACAAGGCCATATTTCGTTTCACAAGGTGCTCGTATTTTGTATTAAAAATAATCATTCATGCTATTAAAAATAAATTTCCATTCTAACGTAAAACTAACATTACTTTAGTGTTCTATGAACCTTAGTTGTATTCTTAATCATTTCATAAACTATTTGTTTGCTCCCCCTTTCACTTTCTCGTATACTGTTTTTAGCATATAGGATTCCAGGATAGGTACTAATTTGTCAACATAAAAAAACAGTTTTCTGGGTCTCATATATCAAAAAATTGCTTCTCTTACTTTTTAATAAATTTTACTTTGTCGAGTACGTAGCATCGCAAAATCGACGTTTCTGCCCTTGATGCCAATCAACTAGTTTTCTCTCAATAGTTTGACTTTCCCTCTGTGAACATCGCTAGCGCCTAAGCCGTTTGCAGTTTTTTTTCTTTTTTTTTTCAAAAGATAGGATATTTCCAGGTAGATCGAGAACTTTCTTTTTAGGAATTCATTTTCTTAGAGTTCAGAGGACACTGTTAAATTTTTCTCCGAGCAGTAATAGACAAAGATTTTCTTTATATTTTGTGATTTCGAGGAGAACAGTACGCATATAAAATTAGCTCATGTCCGATTTTCAGACAAATTATTTTTGTTTTAAATTGAAAATGACTCAATACTTGCAAATTTGCCATAAAGCTACTTTATTGAATATCGATAATTTTTCTTAATGAAAATTCTTCAACATTAGAACTTGAAATAGGAAATGTGCAGTTTTGTGAAAATGTTAGTGTTTTTCGCGTAATTTTGATTAAAGTAGTATTTTTTGTTGGACAATAAAAAAGATCAGTACTAAACCATATTTTTTGAATCGTCTTCATTTTTTAAACACTTTATTAGAGCAATGTTAGTTTCAAAATTTGCAAAAATAAGCACATTTTTTCGAAGCTGTTCTTCATCTTTATTAATGAAATCAGAGATTTCTTTATTATTATAATCTAGTTCTTGGTATTAGATCTTGAAATTATTTTATTTACACTTTACCAAAACAGTAGTAGATTTTGGGTATTTTTTTTATTTTAATGTGTTAATCACTGTAATATTAAGAATTCATTATAGCATTGTAAATGTCGGCAGATGATAAATGCAGTCGAACGCCACTTACGACCCGAGTGTTCGAGTTTGAATCCTCATTTGAATAAATGTTTTGTAATTTGTTTCTCTAAAATGTTTCTAAGAACTATATAATATTACAATACACTGAATTAGATACAAGGAAGCAATTTTCATTTAAACTTTTTAATTTTCAAGAAATGAAAAATCATGTTTTTTAACCTCTCGTGCTTCCTTTGGTTAGAAGTTGTTCAAGCACTAGATGAATGTTTGCAGGATCAGAGTTTCAATATTATAAAGTTGCAATATGTGCTGTTGTAGCATCAGTAGTTGAAAATGACTTCAATTGTCAGTATTCTTGGCCAATCAAAATATTTTCGAACAACTTTCTCAAACGTCATTCTGTGTCATTTTGATTCTGCTTATTGCGTCTTACAATATATTTGCATTACTCATACTTTGCCAAACGAGGTTTAATATCTTAGTTTTAAATTTAATTTACGAGTTACAATGTCTCATTTTTATTTACCCATCATTATTTTTCCTATTCTAATTTGTCCAGTTACGATAAGAGATTAGATGTTAAATGTTTTGCTCTAAACATGGCCACTATGACAGTGTGATATTAGACTCTACAAAATTGTTGCTTCTCTACTTCAGTGCATTCTCACTCTCTCAAATAATTTTATTGTATTTTGTTGCAGACATTCGAGGCACAGTGCCACCCATTCTGAACGAGAAACTTGTGTCAGTTACTGCGCGATTGGATGACACAGTGGTGGTGCCTTGTGTTGCTTACGCCAATCCAAGACCTCACTACAGGTAGGAATTTATTCTTAATTGGAGCAATACCATTCATTTTCAGTATTTCCACACGCTTAATGAATACATATGACCGAAGTGCTTAATGAACCAGTGCCTTTGTTGATTAAAATACTAGTAGCGCGCACTCCCTCTTGACCGGCTACCTGTCAACTGGCCTCCACTTTAACAGACCGCGACGAGTTTGACGACTCACGGCTTACATCGACGGATGGACCTATATCTCTCGAGCCGCAAAGAAACAAAAGGAAGTCCAAGATTACTTTTACCTTTATGCTTTTTCATTTTCAGTTCAGTAAATGTAAAAATTTAACTATCACTTTAATAAGGTCAAATATTCGTGTACAAAAACGCACTGCAGTTCTGGGCTGTAAAAAGAGTAGCCTAGGGTAACATGTGCCAAGTGATTTTCACGTCAAGGATAAGAATGGGGCCTTCCGGGGTACGTTTTGTCAATTATATCAATGTACGTATCTCACATTTCCATAAAGAAGGCTACTGAGTTTTTACTGATAAAAACGATTACAGCACTTTATTTTAATGCTACTAAGGGAAAGACGATATAAAATATCTAGTCAAATCGTTAGCCGTACTGGGTACAGGTATGGGAGTAGCCAGTTATGAAGACGTGCAATTCGTTTTGAATTCACATCATGCACTTTGTTTTTTTCGGATCTTCAGTTCTTTTTTTTTTAATTTGCCCAACGTCGCATCAAAGCTTTTGAACGCAAAATTCTCTCTCGACAAAAGAGAAAATTCAAAAGAAGAATATTTTGTCATTTGAAAATTTTGTTCTACAACATAATATGAGTAATAAGACTTGTGTTGGTTCTTCATATAGTGATAAGTGAATGAATGAATGTAGTTTGATGAACATTATTTATACACATTTACATGTGGTATCAGCCTGTATCGTTTAGGAATGAGCATTTTATTACTTATGGTGGAAAGTTCGTGCAATTCATACTTTTCATAATTGTCATCTTTTTCAAAAACTTAAAATCTAATTGATGATAAAGTGATCTAATTAAGTGTAAATGAAAAATAGACGAAACAAGACAGTGTTTTTTTTATTTACTTCCCTTCATATTCATGCATGACATTTCGATTCATTGACCGGAATTATCTTCAGCGCCATTAACTAAATTCACTAACGTTAAGCCTAACTGCTGAAGTATTAGTATCGTAAGTGCAGTGCATGCTTTATCGCGCGATGTGGCTGAAATCTTCGCCCACTGGATGAGATCCATCACCGACCTTCATGCCGGCTGGCGGGTTTTCCCCAACTAGATACATCTGACTAGCGGGGCACCACCCCAGCAGTGACGAGCTCTAAGAACTCGACTGGTCTCCCGTCATGTGTGCTAGTGCAGTGCATGTACAGGTAAGAGTGTGTAAGGGGGAGAATAGAACAAGGAATAATAACGCGAGTTGGGGTACTGCTCCGGCATTCGCCTGGTGTCTATCGAAGAAACCACGGAAAAGTACGTTCAGAGAAGCCGGCCGGTAGGATTCTCCTCCAGACAGCGGCTGAACTCGACCTAGCTATGTAGTTAGTGTCGAAAGTCCTGCCCCCGTCGGGACTCGAACCTAGAACCTACAGGTCAAAGGCATTGCAATGACATCAATTAATGCTCTGAGCCACCTAAGTCAATTTCCATTCTTGAACTTGACGTATCCTAGCCTCTTACTCACACAGACTCACATGCGCATACGACCACTTATAACGGGAAAACAGGTAGGAGCTTAGAAGAGCTTGTCCCTGCCGCCTGAGGCCTCGCTGCTAGAAGATACGTAGATGAGGAAAACTCCGTAAGCTGACGTGTAGTTCAGCGCCGAATCCTTTCATCTAGCGGGGAGAGAACTCCGCCAATTCCCACGATGAAAACATGCATTACACTTACGGGACCAATGGCCAGTGCAGTTGACGCGCTAGAAAACCAGAAATAATCAGTTATTGACACAAAGCTGTTCGCGACGCACTAACGGCTGGCTTTACCCAACGCATTCAACTTTTTGTGCTCCAGGGGGAGCCTTCCGACTCGCGATTGCGCTACCTGGTTCAAGACTACATCTGTCGGCTCAACCTCTTGTGCTGTTTTATAAATACCCCCACGGTAACAGAACTATATGTAAACAGAAAGAGAGTCAGGGGGGCGCTCGAAACCCCTTCACATTCATTGTCATATTCACTGTTAAAATCTACACGTTAAAAAGGTAATAGATTATGTGAAAAAAAATATTTTTTTCAACATTGTTGCTGCACCTTTTTTCACACCTTATCAGGAAGTAGTGAAGTTTAACAATAGCTAACGATGGGGCGCAACCTCTATTAAATGTTTTGTAAAAGTAACGTTATTTACAATGGTTTTCTAACCGTACGATGAATAAATCTACTTTCGCTTAAAGGGTCAGTCAAGGATTACCGTAAACCAAGAATGGTGCTGAAATGTTGACTTTCACTAAGATATATGCACAAACGCTTTCTGTATTATCTATGACATACTTGAAATCCTGTCTTGAAGCAATAAATCTATATTTTCTTCTCATATCCAGTCTTCAAATTTTCGGGCATTTAAAATCTAAGTTTCCGTCTGTCTTCTTGTTTTTGTACACTAAATAAATTTTAGATTATAAAAACAAATTATAATGAATAGAAATAATGGATGAGTCATCCACTTGATGTTTATAGGTCTCCCTTCATGCAGCTTCAAATAATACTGTTTTGATTTCCATCTATTTGCAAAGCAGTATTTTTATAAACACTTACTTTCTTACTGAAGAGAAAATCTTAAGGAATATTAACGTTCGAGCAGTATTATTGAGAAGCGTTGATCACGCGGAGGATGAAATAAGTTGTGTAAACTGCATTTGGGCACTTCCCTCAACATCACAGTAATAAATTTGCTATTTTGTATTATTAGTCTCAGTTTCCCCCTACAATTTCTCCTCTCTGCAACATTGCGCTGTAATATACACAACATATATTACTACAACTAGAAATCCCCGAATTCGTATCCCGTCCCGTGCGGGAATTCCCTCAGGAACGTGTTCCGTGAATGCGCCACCGCAACGCCCGAGAGGTCTCATGTCATATGACTTCTCATCTGCGGTCGTAACTGACGGCTTAGTGCCTGTTGATTCGCTTTGAGCGTATTCGCGGAAGAATGCCCATGCGGTCATATCGAGAGCTGTGGCTGAGATGGATTTCCGGCGAACACAAGGAACACGCTATTGGTATGCGATATATCAGTACTGCAGAGGGGCTAGTCAACTAAATCAGTGCGTCTATTTTGCATCAGTATTAACACATGCATATTGTATGACGCATATAGTTATTCAAGGTATTGAGTCGGAATAATTTTATTTATATTTCGTCAGTGTTTCAAAGGTTACACAAATTCCCCTCAGAATGAAAGGAACTAAATGAATAACTAATTACGAATAGTAACATTATACATTCGTGAATTTTACTCGCACACTGAGCTACTTCTAAATTTAACATTGTTTTATATTACGAACTTAATTAATAATATTTCACATTTCATTGTTATTTGCAATAACACTAACGTTCGGTTACATGTGAAAATAAAATGGTAATTCATACATTCATACACATACATTGATAACACTATATTAAATTCTTTTTAGGGGGATTGATCTATAAATCATGGCAACTACTTTTCTCTCGCAAACAGATGACAACAAAATGTATATGTTACACTGTTTAAGTGTGTGAAATAAGCTTTTGAACTTAACCAGATAATGTAGTAACGATGGGGTCGTCAGTATCCACTCATGTTCAATCGGTGGGTGACAACCTTCGCAAATGGAGATCATACGGCATTAACAGCGTACGCACGTTTAAATAGCAGTTTTTCTTGGCAGATATACGTCGAAATGGCATACAAAAAGTACCGCTACATTCGTGCAAGACGCTGAGCATTCTAATCAGAGGCAAATCTTCCATAAACTTAATAATAAAAGCATTACAAAGATTCAAAATTATTGTTTTTCTTGTAATGGAAGTTACATAATATGTGTAGTTCACTTTATCATTCCCAAAATGAGTTAAGAACAACTCAAAGTATTTGAAAACTCTTTGTGAATCCAACTTTTAGCGCCATTCTGTCTGCTTCGCCATTTTCACCACGTTTTCACCTCGCTATAAACTTTCTTGAGGTAAGTATCCTCAACTAAGCCGGTATAACACCCTGAAACTGTCAAGAACTACAATAGCATTATAAAGATTGAAAATAATTGTTTTTCTTCTAATGGATGTTACTTTATATAAGAAAGGAGATAGAGAAAAAACTGTAATATAAAATGCTGTTTGCATGCTCACTAACTTCACTTATTGCTCACTGTCTGGAGAAGAGAGTTACTTCTGGAAGACAGACGACGCAAGATAAAAGAAGCCATTAGCTCGTTGCCCGACTTCGCCACAGAAAACTCTCCACAGCAGTAGGTCTAACTCTCAGCGGAAAAACTCGATCTTGCGAAGAAGTGACGCCACGCAACACCTCATTGCTTAAGGGCACATAAAGCGCTTTGTTAAAAAGTGTACCTATTTCTTTGCCGCTCGTGACTGTCTGCCTCTCAATAAACCTATCTCTTGTCAATGACCAATTAACAGTTTTATCCTTGTTCGTTGTCTTCTTCTTCTTCGACGGTTTCTACCCCTTAGAGTTTGCCGTTTTCGATTTCCATAATTCTCGGTCCTCCCATTGACCCTCTTCCAATCCTTTCTCCTCCATTACTTCATGTATATATGTCATCAAGGTTAAACCACCTCTACCTCCTCTACGTCTTCTTTCAGGTATTCAATTTACAACTTGTTTTGGCCATCTCTCATTTCGCATCCTCTGGACATGTCCATACCATTGAAGAGCTTTATTTTCTAATCTTCTGGTTATGGTTATTTGAACCCCAGCTCTTTCCCACACCACTTCGTTTCTTATTTTATCCAGTCTTGTTATCTGCAAAGATCTTTTTTTGTTCGTTGTTTAATTTCAAATATGGTAAGTCTGAGCCGTAGTCAGATTTGTTGATGGATCTCGATGGGTCAAATTTTGACATACGAATATTCATTACAACTGACCAAAACCGAAACAAAGTTAGAACATTTTTACTCATTTTCATTCTTAACTACATGTGAAAGAGTGATGTAGTTTATTTCTAATGTTTTTGGACTGTTCACTTACCATTTTCAAAATAACGAAAAGAAACCTGAATTGATCCCACAACATTATACGAAATTAACTGAATTGATCACACAATATTAGACGAGATTAATTTTAATATCGTAAAGGGCCCATAACTGTGCGACGATACATCAGAGACAATTAAAAATACAAACACATTTATTTGTGATTGCGTTATCTAGAACAGGTGCTGGAATCTAATGCAATTCAGAGTAAACTGCCTGGAAGTCAAATGATACCTAAATGTAACTAATACAAACATTGCAAGAGCACAGTTAGGTTAATCATATAAGTAAAATAGTTCAGTAAATAATGTGTATATCTGTGTAATTCTAAAACCATTACAGGTAATGACATAGCACTGGCCAGTAAATAACAATAAAGTTAAAAATAGTAAAACAGACACATTGCTTTTACTAAAATATTACTTGATAACTACACCCTTTCCGGAAAGGGAATCATATTGAAATTTCCATCCAGCGTTGTTTATGCGAGCGTTGTTACCGCTCAAAACACAGACTTTCTAAAAACTAGAAGAATGCACTTCATACTACCACAACCACTGCCAACTACACCCACTCCAACGCCGTCTCCACCTAATCCTAATAACTTCCTCACCCCACTGCCTCCCCTTCAGTTGCTCTTGCATTCACATCGCATACCGACTCGCGCCCATGTGTTCTTTCCCCCTCACAGAACGCGCCATTTGTTCCTTTGCTTTCGCTTCCACTTCTGTGACTCGTGTCCTTGGTCCCTCATTCCTGCCTTCTCATTCCTCCCACGGTCCTCGCATCTACTTTCGTTGCATCG
>BOPP01000004.1:21374663-21541554 GCA_017312745.1 Gryllus bimaculatus | reverse complement strand
CAGGCCAGCGCGGGACTTGCGCTTGTCTCAGGGGCGATGCTGCCTTGTTCGGCGGAGGCCGCGCGCGGTCGCCCACTCTTCTGCGCGGTCCCCGGGCGCGTGTAGTGGCGCGCGGCGCCTCTGCGGTAGTAGGCCATCGACAGACACGTAATCGCGGGGAAAGCTCCACGTATGAGCCACGCGAAGAGGCGGCGGAAACACGCTAAAGTGACGACATGAATTTAATGGGCTTATGGTAGACATTTGCGAGTGTATGCTGTGGGTGAGGGAGTGATACGCGTATTGGGACGCGGGCGGTCCTGCGGGCCGTTTTCATCAGAGGTGGATTTTCGGCGCTGGATAATTGGCTGGATAGTCACCAGATAGCGTATTTTTGGTGACTGGTTCCTATTTCTTTCGTTCTTACATTAACTATACCGAATTATTTTAATCAGTATTCACTATTTCTTGCACCTTTCCGTGGGATCGTGTATGTCGCCAGATTCCCTGGAAGATGGCTTTGTGGGTTGTTGTTATTATTTTTATTATTATTATTATTATTATTATTATCATCATTATTATTATTATTTGCTTTATTTAACATACAATTGGTTTCAATGACAATTTGTTAATAATAATAAAAATAATAATATTATACAATAGTAAACAGTTTGAAACCCCTGTGATTATTTTTCTTTCACTTAACCGCCCACAGGAAAAAGGGATTTGGCACCATAACCAGTATTATGCATTTTGCATACTTTCTTGAATACTCCTGTTTGGATATCAAGAGCGCCCTACAAGGTGACCTGAAAGCAAGCAATATTTTAGCTACAAATTCTCAAAATATTTGTAATTTCGTTGCAAGATAGGAATACGAAATTCTAAACTGTGAAGAAGGCCCCCTCTGTGGATACTACGTAAGACAAACCACCGACTTATGTGTAGTCGAGTTTTTGAAACACAAATTTAGTCAGATATCTTAGATAATTTAGTAAGAGGATGATATGAATGTAACTTCCAAACCCAACGAAAAAAACGTCATCTTAATCTGTGTTTTCCGAAGAACGTTTTTTATCTTTACATTTTTTAATAAACCTTGTTGCGAATATATGAGCAATTATTTCTTTGTACCACACTCCAATTACCCTTTTAACTGACTGTCCTCTGATATTAATCCCTATAATCTTCAAATGTCGTTCTGCTGAGCTGCGAAGCACTGTCACATGGTCGCAGAGGCTATCAATTACTTTAAACATATTTTCACAGGTACTAAGGTATGAAACATTCACGAATGTTTATGCACCGCAGTTTCGCAAGTTACTATATTGATGTAAGTGCAGAAGAATCCACAATGTAAGTGCAGAAGCTGTGACAAGCCTCAATGAAATTGTGCTACTAGGCTATCAGAAATATATTGCTGCTCGCCCACCGACGCGAAGTTACAAGAATGGAGGGTTCACACGAACATATTAGAACATATGTTTCCTAATGCAACTGTGCAGGCACGTTGTCTTGACTTGTCAGGATACGAAAGAAATTAACAGATTTCCTCGTGGTTGATGCGAATATTTGCTTTCGTAAGAACAAAAGGCTTCATTGTTCCTAGTCTGTATTAGACCATCAATTCATAAGTCGTGTGATTTGCATTTGCATATTTACATTATTTGTGATTATTTTTGCTAATTTATTAGCACGAAACAAAACATCGTTTCCACTAATCTCAGAGTGTGAAGCGTTATCACAGTGAAAATGTACTGGTTTATCATTTTAAAATTTGCATACTTATTTTCCAAATTCACATCCTCGTAAACTAATGCTACGATATGACACTATCAATTGCTGTGCCACCCATGTTTCACATCAAGTAAGAATACGTAGATAACAAGTACAGTTACTTAGTAACAAAAACATAATTATGTCCATATTCATTCTCATTATTTACATTGTTAATTTTATTTTTTCCCACATCCTCTAATAATACTTTATATTTCCAATCTGTAGAATACCATGACTTTTGCAATGAAATTTCGTTCTGTTTTAATTATGTTCGACTTTCCTCATGCAACATCGGCCTCACAGTTTACAGTGTATCGCGGTGTTTCGCATAGAACGGGAATGTGGTTACAGTCGTTGCAGTGACCGTGAGTACCTTTCTTCTTCAACTCGCGCTTTTCGGGTACAGTCTGTTACTTGTAAAAGGTGGTAGTTGTGCCTAGAACATATGCCACATTCCTAGTGCCCAAAAGTCGAAATGTAATTAGTGGTGCTAACAGCATGCACATTCACGAATTATTTCTAAATTGGGCTAAGTGAGGTCCGCGCCATTCTTTTATTTGTGGAAAATGTTCGAAGAAAAACATTGGAGGGATTTTTGACAAAAAACATTTTTTTAAATAATTTCATCAGACACAAAATACCCGAAATCTAATACATTTTTAAGCGGACTTTGTCTAGGGCAAAAAACGTCTATCTTCAATTTTGTAGTTTTGAAATACTAAAGTTTTGCAATTTTCCAAAAAAACGAGAGTTTGTAGCAAATGGAACTAGCAGCATATATTTTATCATTCCTTGTTACATATGAGGAGAAAATTTAAAGAAATAATTTGAAGCAATTTTTGAGAAAAAAAACTGTTAAAATAATAAAAAAATTGCCTACACTTCGCGTAAGATTAAACAAAGACTACTCATATTTACAAAAAATTGAACATTACTTTATTTCAAGATCTTTCTTTAAAGAACAAATTTCATCAAGGAAACAAAGCATTATTTCCAATAATATAGTTGTAGGGAGATGCCAAAAAATTGATCCATTTTTGAGAAAATTGTTTAATTTTTTTTGAGATTTTATATATAGTACCCACAAAAATCAAAATATCCGTTTGAAAATCCCAAAGCGTTGAGTTTGTTGAGGTCGATCCGGGAATACTAATTTTGGATACCCAGTTGAACGATTTAGCCATTATCGTTCACCACAGACTGACAGACGGATGGTAGAACAGATATTTTGCCGTGAATCAATTTTTGAGTGTCAGAAACCCACAAAACGCTTTCTAGCTACACCATGTATTAGGGGTAGTAATCTATTATATTTAGGAATAGAATTTATTATCTTTTTCGTTACCAGGGCTTAGCTATAAGTTTTTTTCTGCCGAAAATTCACATTTTCCGGCGCGCAATTGTATAACTGTTTTCTGACGACGTAAGTGCTATTCCATAACGCATGTCATTAGCATATGTAATGGTGGGTGACATCTTTCATAGAGCACTGACATTGCATTGTGATTCGTGTCAGCTTTGTTGTAAACAGTAGCGCACTGCGTATAAGACTTCAGTCGGTACGCGCAGTATGAAATGAGGCAAAACAACACAATCAAATATTTATATTTTTCTGTCACAATTAAGAGTCAGTCATATATGCTGCAAGAAGATTTTATCCCTTTTCATTTCATTTATTTCATTTAATGTTTTTTGTTTGAATAATTAAAATAAAAAGTATTTATGTCACAAACATATCTGATACTAAATGCATTGCGAAATTCACTGATCTGATCTGATCTGATAGATCTCTCATATTGTAATTTTTAAAAGAGCTTTATTCTGTAGCATTGTCTGTGATAGTTGAGACACAATGTAATTTAAAATTGTCACTCTGATGTCATTTCGTATTTTATATGAACTAATTAATCTGTACAACGTGAAAGAATGGTATGAAAAGACCTGATCTCATTTAAATCTTTATTGGAAACCAAAAAATTATTTTATGAGCTTTTTTAATGTAGCCAAATAGATATTTTTTCTCCTTCAAACCATTAGTTAATTTCAATTCTTGTGGACGTGCAGCAATCACTCGTCTGGTTGAGCTCAAGAACGTCACTGCCAGGAAACTTCCTTTCTTCCTTCATAATCTCTTCTTACAAGAAGAGATTATCAAAGAAAGTAAGTAAGAAAAATGAAAAGTCCCTCCTAGTGGAGAAGAATATTCTATCCATAAATTTCTTCACGATAGAAAAACCTAATTTCCATGCCGGAGTCGTGAAAAATGCGTGCGAATAGTCGAATATTATTCGAAGTTTAATTGCTTTAAACAACATAACTTTCATAAACAAAACTTGTCAAATTGTTTAGGTAGAACAACCTGAGCATGCGGAATTTTTTTCGAAGATTCGTATCACATACCAGCTGTCTCAGACTAGGTAAAAAAATTAGAATAGAAATAAGAACATTTAATATCATTAACGTCTTTGTGGGCAGTCGATTACGTTAGTCGAAAAATGTAATTTTTTGCAACACGCGTTTAGAGGTATTTACGTTGCTGTCACATCTACAAAAATGTACCATCTAGTATTTTACTTAAAACTGTAAAAAATAGTTGCAATTATTTTTACTTTCTCGCACTTTCTTTGTAAGAAAAGAAAATTATGTTATCGTGTGCCGGAAAACCGCGAAAATTTGACAGAAAAACTCTTATTAACGGGACCTGGTAAAAGGAAAAAGTGGATAAATCCTTTTTCTATACACAGTAAATTACTTCCTCTAACACGTGGTGTAGCCAGAATCCATGTTTCGTGAGTCCTTGATACCGAAAAATCGATTGATGATTGAAACGTCTATCTACTTGTCCGTCTCTGTGTGTAATGCTAGCACCTAAAAAGTTCAGGCGATTTTCGAAAATTGATATTCCCCGATCGATCAGTACGAATTGAAGGCTTTAGAAGTTTCAACCGGATATTTTCATTTTTTTGAGGCTACTTTACATGACGCCTCAAAAACAATTTCTAAAATTGTTCAAAATTAACACCGATTTTTTTTATTAATTTTGTCTTGGGAAAGCGTACAAGACATGGTGCAGATCTCACGTTTGCTGAAATCCTAGGTTATGGAAAATTGCAAGAATGCAATTTTTTATCGTCGTCACAAATATCATATTGAAGATAGATATTTCTTTCCTTCAATCTGTTCTTCAAATACAGATCTTGAAATAGGACTATGTTCAATTTTTCGAAATCCTGTTTAATTTTGTGCAAAATAAAGGGAAATTTTTAATTTGTTTCAACATTTTTTTTTTCAAAAAAACGCATCAAAAAATATTAATTTATTGATGTGTTATACGGCAAAATGTTATTTTCTGTTCTTGAATAGTGTGCGTGCCACTTTTTGAAAACACCTTTCGTTCTGTTTTATTCAGAATTATTTTTTCCCCTGCAAATCACTAGTATGCCAGAAATTTATATAATATAAACGCCACGATTATCAGGTTGAATTGTTTCATTTTCGGAAGCAAATAATCAGAAAATAGTCGTTTATTAACTTTTTAACATGTTTTTACTACTTTAATGTAGTATTCTAAGCACAGACCTTGCTTGCTCATGAAACGTGCGTGAAAACTACGTCGAAAATATTATTGTTCCATCTAATTACTTAATTGTACTTCTTCCCCTTTTACTATATTTTCTTTCTGTCAACGGTTTGTATAGTCAACTGCTACAGGTGGTATTATTGAATAAGGGAAAAACATTTCTTGCTCAATGTAATCTTTTGAAATGTGAAAATGCGATACCACACGTGAAATGTGAAATTCTAGAGACAATACTTTTTCAACCACCGAAAAATGTATTGCGTAATGGAGTATTTTTTAAGTAAATAAAGAAATAAGGCAGTGGCATCAAGCAACAGTTAATTGAATAACAGGGTGAAGAGCTCTATGATCCTTTTGCGTGTAAAATTTGGGTTTAGTCAATCCTGAATATAAGTTTTTCAGAAAATGTATTAGTTTTTTCGAGATATAAACTTGATAGCGAATCATATTAAAGATTTTGCAGCTTTGTAGGCGCTATGACTCTGTAACAATTTTACCCCACTACCGGAATTATATATAGATAAATAGTACTAACTAACTACTATTCAAATTTACGAATTGCATGATCAGTCTCCTAATGTGATTACGTATTCCATTCTGATACATGTAATGCTGTTTCAACCATAATTACTCTGCACTAATTCACTATGTGTTCAACCGTCAAATAAAGAAAACTAGTTAAGGTAAACAGCACAAACGTATTTCTCGTATTTTTGTAATGATTACGTAATATAAATATTGCTTTCTTTATTCTACTAATTATATAGATTGAAAAAAATGGGGCACGGCAGGTTCGAATTGATAATTTTCCAAGACTTGCATTTTCTGAAATTTCATAGGCTTTACAGAAAACAGAAAGTACGTCATTTTTAAAAACCTTTTCTGCTCTAATCGAGCAAAACAATAATGAAAAAGTTGGGAACAATATTTGAGTATATTTTGAAAATTTACTAGGAACTTCATTTAAAATATCCCCCCATTAAAAATCGGTTTCTAAATCGAGAGACTACGACATTAATCAGATCGTTTGGACAATATTCATTTCGGTGAAATCCTGTACACCATTTGGGCGTAAGTGTCTTTCCCAGACAGACGAACAGACATTTTTTAAAAAAAGAAACTTCCTTTGTATCAGGAACTCCCAAAATATGTATTTTAGTAAAAGTTCTTTCATCTATTTTCCGCATATTCAGTTCATCCTAATGAACATTGGGGTTCGTTTAGAAAGTCAAGAAATATATATCACAGAAGATAAGCAAACTAAGAGTAAAATGTTTAAATAACTTTAGATAATTTATGGTTTATTCCAACTATAATGAAATTATTTGAAGTACTGCTAATATTGTTAATAAATTATGCGTTTTTTAAATTCGTGCGTGAGATATTATATTGTCATAAAACTTTCAAGTGACCTTTGGCAATATAGGTGGCATTCTTCTCTCTTCCACCAAAATAAATCCTTAAATAGCTGACTTCAAATTTTGACAAATCACTTCGAATTCGTAATCAGTACGCTTTACCTCTGCAGAGCAAACTAGACTCTCTTTTCCACCGGCAATTCCGGGTGCCTGCCACCTCTGGAAGGAGCTGCCTCTCCCACCCGATTGGCTCGGGCGGCTCCGGCCCGCCAGAGCCCGCCACGGCTGTGTCAGCGACGGAGGCACTTCCCACCGCCGATCTGGGCCGCTCGAGTTACGCCGGGGGGAGGGGGCGGCGGAGCGGCGGCGGAGCGGCGGCGGCTCCCCTCGCGGCTCCTGGGCGCCCGGGGAGGCGGCGCCGCGTGCCGCTGTCGATCTCGGGAAGCCACGCCACGCCACGCCATACCACGCGACGCACTCTCTCCCCCGGCGGGGCAGCGTCGGCTCTCCGTCTGGTGGGGCGACGGAACTGAATACACCACTCTGTGGCTGTGCCACGTCTTATTACGTGCCCTCTCTTGCTTGTTTTCTTTTTTTTAATATTACTTCTTGGTGTAAGTAACGTAAGTTACAGAGTGTACGAAAGCGTATCTGTGAAAATATTTGTACGATCGTTTCATCTTTAATGTGTTAATTATAGCTTGGGGGGGGGGGTCTCGTTGTGCTGGGGCTTCATAAGCGAGAAATAAAAATGTACTGAACTTACGATTCGTTGTGTGAATACATAGTATACTTTATTCAGCCAAATCGACAGTTATATATTTCTTATTTTTCTTCTATTTTTCTTTCTTTTGACTTTCTTTCTTCTTCTTTTTTTTCTAATCCCTCCATCACTTGAAAAGCTTTTAACAAAACGGAGTGTAAAGGATTCGAAAACAAAGTATATCTTTATTTTTAAATTTTAAACATTTTAATTAAAATGACAAACTTCCGTTGAATTGAGTCTATTTTGCTCTATTCATACAAATCGTTTAAAGAAGAAACAAAAAATATTTTCACATGCTGGGATTTGCAACCAAGCGTTGCAGAATACAAACTCGCACACTACCCGTTGCAGGAATCTGATAGCGAGGAAATCTGTTTTATCGTGCTACAATGACCTTGTAATATCCCGATGATTGTTGTGCATTGTAACTGAAAATTACGAAAAAACTATTTTAAAAAAGTGTAATGAATTGTTCCAATAATGCGAAATATATTGTAATAAGAAATACGACTATAGCTTCAATATTCAAGATTATAAACAGAGTAAAAACATATATACTTTTGCAATTTTCAAAATTGCAGTTTGTTGGATGGAAAGTACGTCCTGTCATATTATTTAGCGAATTGAACTTATCTGAGCAAACGATTTAAAAAACATATTTGAAGCAGTTTTTAAGAAAATTTTGTGTGAATGTATATTTTTTTTAATTTCTAGATTTTGCTCAAAAATACGCGAAAACTACTCATATTTTGAAATCATTGTATATGACGTTATTTAAACATCTAATATTTAACAATATATTTCGTTACGAAAAATATCTATTTTCAATTCAATTTTTGTAGGAAGACGTGCAAATAATTTCAAACTTTTGGAATCATTGATTATTCAAACGGTTTATTGATAATGTAACCATCTTCAATTTTAATAGTAATTTCACTTAAAACAGTAGTTTCACCTTTCTTCCCAGGAACAAGTTACTGCATCACGTTTGTATGGCGCATTCATTAACAATTGCTTCTTCACACGTCGCTCACTAATTCCCTTTCCACACATTCCAGATGGTTCTTTCGCGAGAAGAATCAAGAGAAATCACTGGACGAGCTGGAACGGTACGGTGTCCGCGACGGCACCCTGGTGATCCCCAACGTGAAAGAGTCGGACGCCGGCTCGTATTACTGCAACGCCAGCAACAACGAAGGCAGCGAGGTGCTGGAGCTGCAACTGAATGTGGTGGCCCCCCTGCAAGTGCACGTGCACCCGAGCCGGCAGACCGTGGACTTGGGCAAAAGCGCCGACCTCACGTGCTCCGTGTCGGGCTTTCCGCACGGCACCGTCACCTGGCTCAAGGACGGCCAGCCGCTGCGCACGGGCGCGCGCGTGCGCCTGCTGTCCAAGGACCACGTGCACATCGTGTCCGTCGCCAAGGAGGACCGGGGGATGTACCAGTGCTTCGTCAAGAACGAGGCGGAAATGGCGCAGGGAGCGGCTGAACTTCGCCTTGGGGGTGAGTTGACGAGCAACAGGTTTGCCTTGGATTTAGCGTTCGTTCCGGCAGACAGTGGGACCAACATGTTCATTGAAATGTTATGTGAAATTTCAGCGTTAGGAAAAATTTACCTTGAGTTAATACAGTCGCAAGCCAACGCAGTGTTCTACATCAACAATTGTATTTTGAGAGTACAGGTATACGATTCAAGAAATAAAAGTAAAACCAATACGCAGAGTAAACAATCTTTGCATTAACTCTAGATTCACAACCAGGAGTCATTTTGACTCCCGTCGTAATTGAAATGTTTGCTATTCATTATTGCGAGAAAGTCAAGCGGTGACGAATAGGCAGTGCTTCGATTATTACTTATCCATGCGTTTTTGTACAGATTAGTCGCGATTTTCTATGATCCCATTCTTTTTATAACGCTATGTAAGATTCTGGGAGTCATTTTGACTCCTTATTGGTTAATTCGTAATATCTTTAAAGGCAGTGCAAAATATATATAGATTCGTGGATGAAGACAAAATTTCCAAATTATGGGAAGAAGATGACTTTTTTCTGATGTTGATGATGATCTTGAGGAGGAAGAAATTTTGTCAGACTCAGATGTTCTAGTCCCGGATTGCCCGGGAGGAGATGAACTGAAATTTGAAGTGAGCTTTCAAACGTTTGGTCAGCTAATTTAGTAGGTTTTATCTATTAATCTTGAATATTCTAAGTTTTTGTATTGTTAAAGACATTTACATAAATAAGTGGTTCGTAAAATAGAATTTTCATTTTTTTATATCTTAAAAATTCATATTTGTAGTCAGATTTGATGTGGAAGTGAAAATGACTCCTCGTTGTGAATATGCGCAAACAAACATAGGTTGTGAATCTAGGGTAACGAATACCACAAGAAGATGGGATGGAGTAAAAGAGCATCAAATGAGAACATCTATCTCGTAAACAATGAAAAATCGACATCGAATTATGTTCTT
Organism: Gryllus bimaculatus; assembly: GCA_017312745.1. Lineage (NCBI taxonomy): Eukaryota > Metazoa > Arthropoda > Insecta > Orthoptera > Gryllidae > Gryllus > Gryllus bimaculatus. The sequence goes on along the minus strand of BOPP01000004.1, from coordinate 21,531,620 downwards.
CAAATAGTGAATATCCTTGAAATCAAATTGTTGTCTTTCCATTTACATTGTGCTGCTATGTAATTGTATATAATCATATAGAAAAGGTTTAAAACGTTTAGCCTCATCAGCCTGAATTCATGTGTTCTTGAGTTAAATACGATGCCAAAAATGAGAAGGTATGAGTGAATGTTTAATATAGGCCATGGACAGATGCTAAGTAGATCTGACCCACCTTTTTGGCACTAAAAATACCACTACATTTCGCGAGATTCACTGTAGATGAATATTCACTAGAACACACCCCTCATATCGTTCCAAATTTCAAAGGAATTGATTTATTCCATCCGAAATTAAATACCCAAATAATTAGGCTCATTGAATTTCGAAAAGCTTTAAATATAAATTTTCTAATCAGATATCTAGTGAACGCTATTAGGAAGAAAAACTGTTAAAGACTTTAAACACGAACATCCATTTATGGGATTTGGAAATTTGGCGCATCTATTACCAATATTTTAGTAACCGGTGCTCAAATTAATGTAGTACATTTTTGGCATTTCAGGGTCGGCATAATCCGACTTTTCACGGTGTTCCCAGGCGGTATTCCCTGTGTTCATGTATTGTCCATGCCTGGGATTAAGGCAGACACGTAGTGAGCCTGACGTATTCTCATCACCGAATCTAGCTAACTTGGGATGCGTGTGCTTTTTCTTTCGTCACTCAACATAAACTGAGATGCTATGTAATAGAAAGTTACAGTTGCATTTGGGCCCCCGGGAATAGAACCCGGGATCGCTCCACGGAAAGATAGCACGGTGTCCATGAGCAACCCGAGGGACACTCAAATTGATTTGAGGGTTAATGAATTATTAGATACAAATCCATGTTTCAACAATTTGCAGTCACATATAACATGATCGTTTTTTGTGACCAATATTTGGCATTTTATTAATGTCTGCTTATCTTACTGAACAATTAATTCGTTTAATATTGTCCACATACACTCTTCTCAAATAAAGATGTTTGCAAATGATCAACATAAAATGAAGTTGTCAGATGATCTATATGTTATGGAAGTTCACAAAAATATTCGACACTCATTAAAATCAATTTTGAGAGACAGCGTCGAAAGTTTTCCACTCAAACGATTCTCTCTAATTGGACGTTTCTTAACTTCGTTCATCTTTCTGTAAGAATTGTAGTAAGTGAGGAACGTGAAAAGTATAGCTAGATCACATACTTTCCATCATTCTAGGTTCAAATGTTGCACTCATGATGCGGTTTTCATACTTCGCGGATCGCAGAATAATTTTACTTGAACCTACATCAATGTCGGAACCTACATCAATAATGAAGGTCTTCCTACTAATAAAATTTTCCGCAAGTTGCTGTGGTTCTGGAAATTATTTTGTGATTTTCGTGTGATAATTAAAGTAACTACTTTTTGAGTTATCAATTAATATTCTTAATTTCAAATAATATTCGGCGGTGCAAATTGTTTTTTGCTTCGCAGAGGTGTATCCCCAGCTAGCTTACAAATTTATAGAGCAGACAATGCAACCAGGACCGTCAGTATCACTAAAATGTAGTGCATCTGGAAATCCCACTCCACAAATATCATGGACTCTTGACGGATTCAATCTGCCACAGAATGAGAGGTGCGTCTTCTTATTTAATTTTTTCTTTACATATTTAATTTTCATATGTGATAATTTGACTGTCCTATAGCTCCAGGATAATATCATAAGTCTGTTTATTAGTCAGTTTAAATAATATTTCATTATTACAATTTAAAGAATTTCTAGTATTAAAGTACAATGTTCTTGAAATTTTTGTAATCATCTTATGAAAATTATACTCATTTGACTGATTGTGATGACCATTGAAATTTGTGAAAATCTAATTGGTTTAAACATAATTACACTAGTCAATATTTAGAACAATAATTTCTTAATATTTCACGGAAAAATTAAAAAATTATCTTAAGTTCAAAAATATGACATAATAATTTATTACGGAAATATTGAGAATTAATATAAATACATTGTCCATAATGCCAAATTATTCATACTTGCATTCCTAAGCAATGTGACCTCACAGTATTTTTTATTATTTTTCTACTTTTTACTTTAATTTGTAGGAATCTTACTTCGTATGACTTTCTAGTTTTGTATTATTTTATGAAATTATGTCAATATATAATGATTAATGTGATTATATTTGTATCGTAGGTTCATGATTGGCCAATATGTGACATTGTTTGGTGATGTGATAAGCCATGTGAACATTTCATCTGTGAAACCAGAAGATTCAGGAGAATATGAATGTGTTGCAGAAAATCGTGCTGGGAAAGCAACACATAGTGCCAGATTGAATATTTATGGTAATAAAAAAGACTGAAACATTCTTTATGCATGTGTTCCTAAAAGATATGTAACGGCCAATATGGTTATAATCAATAGCCGTTTTTGGAGAGGAAAAGTCATTTTTTTCACTATTTGCTTCACTCCCCAAGTTTGAATGATGCGTCTATCATGACGTGTGATGTCACCTTTAATTACCTATTTTCTCTGTAACTGCAATGCGTAACAGAGGGATGCAATATTCAAGGTTACATGCGAGGTCTTCTTTCCAAGTTCCAAAGCAAACATTAAAAAAATTTAATTTAAATTTAATTTTTTTAAATATTTTTTTAAATGCGAGGTCGCTGTTAAGCGGTACACATTTGTCCAAAAAATTACAAAATTTCAATACAAACAATATTTCGTGGTGGGCTACCTCTTCCCGGAGGCTAGATGAAGCAAGTCGTCCGTCGTAAGCAGTGATGCACTGATTAGGAAAATTCAGTCGGTACGCACAGTATGAGAATAGTCGTAATAACTATTTTAAAATTCTGTGGCGTCTATTTCGCAACTACTTCTCTCAATCATTTTTGGGCATTGATCGTATGTATATAAGGAGTACTCCTCCATTAAACTTCGTCTTTTGCCTCGAAACGTCGCAGCCAGTCATTGCCTTTTATCCTTTCGTCTAGGGCCTCGGCGCCGTCAGAAACATATGTTCCCAGATGGTCACTAATCCAGGAATTCGCGGTGTCTTGAGTTGTTAAACTTCCGTGAATTCAGGGAGCGTAGTTAAGCAATTCGGCTAACGAATCCGGTTTAATGGGGCTTAACGTAATAAAATATTTGCAATTTTGCAGACAAAATTTAAACTATTGTATTTTATTGCTTTTGTGTTTATCCCGGTTCACGGATATCTGACAAAACTTTAGACACCTCTTACATGCCGGAGCCTGTCTAGATTTCTTTCTATTTCTGCAAGCATTGAACATAAGTATTATTTACGTTATTGCATTTTCTCCGAGTTCCTATGTATCATAGACGTAATTATAGATACCTTTCACATGGGCAAAGGCAGCTTAGTTTTGTTTCAATTTCTGGGTGAACTGGAAATATGTAATAGAGATGGATGATGGCGCTAGGTACAACTCACTAGGGATGCATATGACTCTTGTTTCCTTTCGAAATTCAGTGACAAAGTTCGTCATTTTTGCGTAGTACAATGCCTTGGATTTCGAAAAGTAAAGCAGACAGACAAAAGCATTCATCATTAACTTTCTTTAGGCTACATCCTGGTGAAAATGTTACATACCTTTTAGAATCACTCTCAGATAACCATTGTGTTTGTTGTGAATATGTTAATATGAGTTTGTGGGCTTATTTCCTTTTTCAGGATTACCTTATGTTCGTGCTATGTCACCTATTCCAGCAGTTGCTGGTAAAGAACTAATTATAAAGTGTCCAGTGGCAGGTTATCCAATTGACACTGTTTTCTGGGAGAAAGGTATTCTTTTTTGAATGTAAAAATGTTGTTTGTAAAAATATTTATATTATTTTTTTTAAATTAGCGTGATTGCTTTTTTCTTAACTTAATAATAAAGGTTAACGTTCAATATTAAAAATAACCATAAATTTGTCCCAAGATCAGTTAAGATAATTTTATATTTGTCACCTCCATTCTATAAATTTTTGATATCATACGAAATGTTCTTGAGGCAACAGAGTTTTGTATACAACCTCACTTCTCTTTGTCACAAAATAAGACTGATGATATGATTTTAAACTTCAAATTTTTAGACTCCTATCTCTTATTTTACCCCACGTGTACGAATTGACTCACTACGCAGGCAAATTGTTCTAAGAATTATGCAAACACCTTTAGGTTCCAGAGGACGCATCGCTACTAATGTCAAATTTGGCGACCAGGCTCTGGCCTCTGTAATTGATATAAAATAACATTGATATAAAATAACACTAAGCATTATTTCCAAGTATTTTATGACAAAATATTTTATTCTTCGCTTAGGTTCTTCGATCTCGCAGCGTACAGAGTGGATTCGTTCATGGGGTACGTTTAGGAATATGACCCAATTTTTTGTCAAAGTAAATATACATTCAAATGACGTGTGTCTTGTCAGTTTGTACTCGAGAATGGTGGCTGTCATTCCCTTTTCCTCAACTTTTCACAAATATAGAAAAAGTTGAATTTATGTTTATTATTTTGCAATATAACATGTAGAATGACAATCATAAGTGAATATATTTCTCAGCATCTCCATTGACATGCTTCAAATTTTCAGGTTACACATGCTACCCACAATATTCAATAGAAATAACAAACAACCCAGAGCATTTGTTCATAGGTCATGTCTGTAGTATAGTTCTGATAGTGAATTATAGTACTGATCAGTTCTGTGGTACAGTAGTGATTCTGAGGTAGTTTAAAATAATTGAAGTGTGAAGGTTTGTTAAATTATCTTCCCACAAACATGATATTTATTACAGTAAAATATATGCGTATTAATAGATTATTCTTATCTTTAAACACCCAATTTGTAATTTTTTACATATTCTCAGAAATTTTGGTCGCAGAATAACTTACTTATTCACAGATTGCTATATTTTACCCTTGGAAAAAAAATATCCCATATTGCCTTAGACTCCATTTATTCAATATATTAGATTGTTTTACTAATTTACTGCTTCTGAAACTTGTTCTTCTGTTGCTTTTTGAAGTTTTCTACAATTGTTTTGTTGTCTCATTTTTTATAACAGTCACAATAATTTTTATTACGTTATACTTAATTCACAGGACATAATTTCATTGATTTAAAATTGTTGAGTGCGAAAACTCAGATAATCCCGTTCGTGAATTCAATACTTTGAAAAATTTTAATACAAGTGTAATAAAATAATTTATTTCAATACTGTCTCATAAATTCATGAATCTAAAATTAATGGTGTATGCAGATGGTGTTCGACTTCCCACAAATATTCGACAGCGAGTAATAAATAGTACCCTAATCGTTGAAAATGTTCAAAGAGAAAGTGATCAAGGTTCTTATACCTGTGTAGCACGAAATAAGCAGAATAATACTTCACAGCAATCTGTTGATGTTCGTGTTTTAGGTGAGTATATGAATCAAAATATATTAATTGTAAGTATAATAAAAATTAACCCTTGCTTCAAAAACTTCTCTCTATTAAAGAAGATTACAATAATTATTTTGAAAATTATATTACAGTAAAACCATAGTTCTCAGATTGATTTTATTAATTTTTAATAACTTTCAAACATAATGAGAAAGAACTTCCAAATTTTAAAGTAAATTTGTATGTTTTATTTACTCTTACATGTATGAGGTATACAATGACCCCTTGGAATTAATGTTATTGCTTAAAATATATATTTCAAGTACCTCTTTACCAGATCATTTACTAATACTAACTAGATACAGAACAAGATTTTGGAAATGAATCTACCACAGGACAGTGGATAATTATTATTTCTATGTGAATATTATTTTAACATATTCTGCAACAGTTTTTGTACCTGCATCAATTACATTACTTCTAAATTTTAAATCTCACACCAAGATATTTCAGGTCTTATTTGTTTTCAAATTAATTGTTCTGTTTCTTCTCATGTTAAGATATTTTTCACAGAGCACTGTATTTTTGATTTTGCAGAATTCACTGCTCTGCTATCTTATTACTTAAATATGTTTTAATATATACAATTATGAAATGTAGTTTTTAATTACATATCTATTTCCTTAAACTGTATATTTCTATATTCAAGCAGTGAATTCTCCAAAGTTTATTTGTGACTGTTTACAATTGTTTTAACTCATTATACTGGTCATTATTACTGGTTCACTAATACCATACCAATTTAAAATATTAAATTTCAATAAATTTAGACTGGTACACCAAAGATATATTTGACAAATTAAATATATTACAGTGTCAATGAACTGAAGGACTGTCAACTGTGTTTGTTCTTTCTTACTCATTCTTTTAAACTAAAAATGAGAAGTTAAAAACAAATTTGCTCATTGGTTTTCAATAATTTATTGTTTTTAACTTAAAAATTGAATATTCAGTTTCAATGAATAACTGAAAGAGTGCACTCGTTTAACTCAAAATGCCAAATTAAAATATTTGCTTCAGTGTTAATATACATCTTTCATAACAATGCACATTCCAATTATTGAGAGCCATTGCAAATATTTGGTCACATTGATAACAAGACTCAGTCATAAAACACCCTATCCTATTCCATTCCATTAGACTACAGGACAAACACTGATCATTTTTTTATATTAGTCCAATGAAATAGACTGAGCAAATAACAGTTGTACAGAAATAAGTGTCCTTGGCACCAGTTGTTTTGTGAAACACACCAGTTGCACTAGTAAATTTAATTAATAACTTTTCCTTGAATAAACTACTCTTTTTTATTTCTTGAAGAGTTGAATGGTTACTATTTTCCAGAACATAATGACACCACTTTGAATTCTATCTTTCAGTGCCACCCAAAATCACGCCTTTCAGTTTTGCCCGCGATTTAAACGTAGGAGATCGAACAAGCGTACAGTGTGTGGTGGTGACTGGAGACTTACCCCTCAGCTTCACATGGCTCAAAGACAACCAAGGCAGTCCTACATCAACTAGCATTTCCACATCCACAAGCACAAGTCACAGCCACAGCCACATTCCGCCCATGGACATAAACATCAGACAGTATGATGATTTCACCAGTGCGCTAACCATAGGCAGCATCACGTGGGCACACAGTGGCAATTACACGTGCCATGTGGCAAACGATGCCGCCACCGTCACACACACAGCACAACTCCAAGTGAATGGTAAAACACACGCCATAGCACGGCCCAGCCCCACTCTGACTCTCTCTATTTCCTTCCTACTGTGTATTTGTGTGTCTGCTTCTTTCTCACTCTCTCTCACTCCCAGAGTCTGGCTCCATTAACACGAGGGTAAGCATTTTATGGCTTTACAAAATTCCTTCCACAAAATACAACTATGCTTCTCAAATGAACACACTGCACCAATACGTTTTTGACACATTTCATGTCTGCACAATTATCATTTCCATTTACAACATTGAAACAATGTACTGCCAAGAAAGTGTGATAGCTTAGTGTTTCATATTTGGAAATCCATATGTAACCAATTTGAGAAGCATATTTGTAGTTTTGGTATGACATCCTATGCTGTGAAGGAACATCCTGTGAGTGTTGTAAGCTATTACAAAGCTTGTAAATTGTATCATATGATTTTTTTTTCTATTTTACTGCACTTGATTGGGGTTAACTTCAAATAATACCATTATCCATAAGCACTAAACATAAACTTGTAAAGCCCCTGACAACGCCACCAGTAATGATTTTGACACCATTTGGGGTCTGTGTTCATTTTGAATCTTTCAGTCCCTCCTCGGATCTCTCCCTTTAATTTTGAGGCTGATGTAACTGAGGGAATGCGCACACAACTCATGTGTGCAACAAGTAAAGGAGATCGCCCCTTTAACATCACATGGCGTAAAGATTCGCGGCCTTTGGGACCTGCCGATGATGACTGGATTAACATTAAAGAATATGACCATGTTTCTAGTATTCTGACAATAGATAGTGTAACGTCTAGTCATAGCGGCAACTACACATGTGTTGTTGGGAACCGAGCAGGCACGGTGGAGCACACTGCTCACCTATCCGTGATGGGTAATGTATTATTTACTCTGTAGCACAAAATCACGAGGTATGATCAGTAGATAGCCTTTGCCTGAATTGAATGACTTGCTTGTTGATTTGTATTTCATTACCATGCTCACGTTAAGCACTGCAATATATTAACTTTCTACAAATAGGCACTGATAGTTTATCTGTGTAGTGAGCACAATATTCTCAGAATGTAATGAATATTTATATACATACATTTTTGTTAACACATAAATGATCAACACTCACCTATGATATCATAAAATTGTTGCTTAGTGGCAATAAAATAACATACTTTTATACTAGATTTGTATTCTCTAATATGATTTCAATAAAATGTACCTAAATGTTTCAGACATTTAGTACTAGCAGTTCGAAAAACAGAGTTAGACATATTGGGAAACGATATTCAGTGTTCAATTTTACTAATAATTCTTAAGTACAAAATCCTACATTTATTGCAAATAATACTGTGTCATTTTTCTTCAACTGGAATCGTAAATATCTTACCTGGCCATTCAACATTTACATAGAACATCAAATTAATAATTTCAAAACATTCCATTATTGATACATAATGTAAATAGCTATGTCAGAAAATACCTCTAAATACTTATAAATATTGTTTATACTGTTATTTTATACCGTATTCTTTTTATACTGTAAATAGGTTAACTTTCATCAATTTGATGTCATTCGACATGAGGAATGGAACATTTATAACAACTAGAGGCAAACAGTAGAAAACACTCTCCTGAACAAAACTACATAAAGTGATTTTCCAAAAAGTAGCACGCACCCTACTCAAAATCAACAGATAAAGCACTCCCGTAACAGTCAGGTTAATTAAATATTTTAACAAAACGGTCTTCACAAATACTGCAGTAACGAAGTGTAGTATATAAATGGTATAAAAGTTGGCATGTAGTGACATGCAAAGTTGTTATATTAGCATATCGCAACACGTGAAGAGAAAATATTTAATGGCGGGCGGTCTCTCTCTTGAAACCTTGTTGTCTCATGACGTTAGCTGAGACGTAAGCAGTGACGAACTGAGTATGATAATTCAGTTCGTACGGACAGGGGGAGTATATGCGGAATAACACAATCAAATGTATGCACGTATCAGTAAAATCATTGTATCTGTTTCATTGTTTTTATATTTTTTCTGGATAGTTCCTGGTTATTTAATAGCATCATAATTGACATCTCTCACATGGCTAAAGGCTGCATATATTTTTTCAATATCTGTGCGTATTGAAAATAAGTAATATAGATAGTATTTGTTCAAAACATAATATAAGCTCATATTATTTCAGCAACAAAAAATCTACTTACCATTCTCCAATCTACACGTTTTATATTAGAATGCATTCCCCGAATACCTATCACGAATATCGCATAGCCATTCTTGGCTGTGAGAAATAAGGAGAAACTTACGTTTCGGGCAAGAACCGAGCCCTTCACACTACAGGTCACGTTTTTATTTGTTGGCATTACCTAAAGGAACTTAAACTGCGAGAATGTGGCAGATACGCAGAGCAGCCTTTGCCGACCCAACAACGCCAATCGTCTGCTATACTTCGTGAGGTGTAAATCCACTTCTAGTACACCTAATATGTTTTTCTTTTTCGCCTTGGTTCGTAAAAAGAGAAAATATTGTAATCGTGCGCAGAAAAACTGTAATTTTTTGACAGAAAAACGCATGTTACCAGGCCCTTGCAAAAAAAAAAGTTGATAGATCTTGTTCCTAGATGTAGATAATTATTTCATCAAACTCGCTGGGTAGTCAGAATCCTTGTCCTTGATACCGAAAATTCGACAGACCATTTTCTCGAAAATTTGTATTCTCTGATTATCTGATAGAACTTGAGGCCCTGTGACTTAGAAACTGATAAGATATTATAATTTTTAAAGTACTGTACATGAACCCTGGACTACATTTTCAAAATTTTGTTTCCAAATTGGCTCAAAAATGGATCCATTTTTTTCATTAAGCATTGCCAATGGATTGCGTAAAGGACGCTTAAAAATATTGCAGGTTTTATTATCATTGAAAATCTTTATTCTTCGAAAATTGCAGAAGATCAAAATGTTTATGGCGTCTTCCAAAAACTGTAATATTGAAGGTAGATATTTTTTCTTAATAAAATATGTTCATGAAACACGTATCGTGAAATAAAGTCACGTACAGTTTACTTAAAACAAACGAGCAGTTTTTGCATGAAATATAGACGATTTTTAAGCAATTAGTTTCTCAAAAAGGATCCAAATTTATTCGTTATCTTTTCTTCTTGTCTGTATCAAAGGTCAGTAAAAAGTGGTGCTGGCCATATTTTCAGCGAAATCTGTATACATTGAAGATTGCCAAAAAAATTAACAACGCAAATTAATGATGTTAGAAAGTTCTGGAACATGTATATGCGTTGAAGATGACCATATTTTGCCAATAAACATGTGTTAGTAAATTTTATTTAACCAATTTACACAAATAACATTTGATTTGTTCAACTCTACATATGTCGATGTTCAGCAAAGGCCCATGCAATACCTTTGCGTCAGAATGTGACCAGCCAAACACATGTGAATTTCGAGTTCAGGGTTTAACGTCACATAAGTAACATCAGTATATAAAATTTCCCATCTCATTTCAAAATGTTATCATTTTCGATCCCTGTATGTGTTCATGAAGTTTTTAACATTTATTCTGAGTCATCTGAATAATTGCAAGAGGATGCTACTCAAAAATATGCGCATATTATTGACCTGAGAAAAATAAGATCTGCCTGAAGTAAAAGTTCAATGTTTTTAGAACAAATTTTGATTAAGAAAAATAGATCATCAATATTGTATTATGACAATGTTAAATTTTGCAATTTTCGAAAATGAAGATAGTTCACCGAAAATTTCCCGGGTTCATGTAAAGTGCCGCAGAAATCAAAATATTCGCTTCTTACTCGCAGGGCTTCCAACTCGGGCAGATCGATTGGAAAATATCAATTTTGGAGAAATTCTTCGTAACAGATCCAAAGCTAGCGTTGACGACACACGCACACGCACGGGAAGACGGACGAACGGACAAACAGACATTTTGCCGTCTGTTTTCGGTATCAAAGGCCCACAAAAGGTGAATTATTTTTTAATTTGAAGTCGTATCGATATTTATAGTCATTAGCGACTACCTGGAAAGAGATTAACTAACATTTACATCTGTTTAGAAAATCAGTACCTAAACAAAGTAATAGAAAAAAGTATCCCTAACAAGATACAAGCATACTTGTATAGCAATGTTAAACATGTGAATTCTGACTACACAATGTATTTGAAGTAATCTCCTACATATATGAACACGATTGATTTCTTTTTCGATAACAGGACTTCTCAATACGAGATTTTTAGTGAAAAAGATTTTCAGTGATTTTTGCTGCAATATTACAATACCTTTTCTTTACTACGTATGTTCGTAGTCTGGCGAAAAAGTAAATATGTTAGTCCTGGTCATTCTCATACATCCAACACATAACAAGCTTTGTATCCGTTTTCACTCACTTAGAACGGCATTTGTTTATTTCGCATTTATACGCATTTCTGTTATTTTCAATTTTGTAATTTTCTGGGTAATATAAGTTTCTTATTTTTTACATTCTAAAGTTACAGAACGATCATAATCATTTTGCCTATATTATATTCAGTTTTGCCTATATTACAATGTATTAAAATTGCACATAAAATATACTATCACTTTCAAATAGTTTGGAAGAGCTTAGTTTGTACACCACCTCATTTAGTGAATAGTAAATAAATATGCTTACCTTTCAGCATCGTTATAAATATAATAAACTTCTGATATTTTGTTTTGTGCGTTTCACCGTGCGTTTCTTGGAGGCTTTGAACCCCCTCCTTTTCACTTTAAGATATGTTTAACAGGGCAAGTCATAAATGTGAAAACACTATTCTGACCTCATATTGCTTTATTCAACAAGAGGAAATAATTTTCATTTTTCCATAAACATGTTTTGTACGAATGTATTAACATATACTGCTCAAACATGTCAATCAAGGTTCTGAAAATACGCAACACAAAAGTTTCACACCATACAAGTCATTACTGTTTTATTTACGTAGCTTTGACTGTTGATATTTTCTCCGAAATTCTATTCCATTAAATATAAAATGTTATTGTATTGTTTGGACGGTAAGTATCCTTCAGATAATTGGTTGGTAAGAATAGAAATACCCATTGAAACGCGTCCTTAGTGAATTATGAGTGGAGTTAGGGTCGATAGAAAACGGAAGGAGAGGGCATGCCTTTTATTTGTATATATTATGGTACTGAACATTTTGCATTTGTATGCACAATACAGTTTCTTGATTGTGAAATGAATCCTTATTTTGTCTGTATTCCTTTATTTGGCTCTCTAGTCTTTACGCCTCAATGCATCAAGTGAAAACAGTCTTTTGTTTCATCAACACTCGCTATGATCCCTTGATCAAACTTGGGAGAAGCTGTGGGAATTTTAATATTACGTACATAATTCTATCCTTATGATGCTGACATTTAATTAAGCTATTATTTTCTAGTAGAGAAAAATAAGGAAAATATTAAAGTTACTTTTTCAATAAGTAATACAATGTGTGGAACATTTTTTCTCGTGTCTTTGCTATTTAATGACACAATAATCCAATCCGAATGCCACTCGGCAAACTTTAATATGTATCCCACTAGTTTTTATCACGTATAAGTAATGAATTTCTTTTTAAATGGAAATGTGGTAAGTGAGAAAAACGGGCATTGGATTGTTCTCTTCAAACGTAAAAAAACGTTTTTAAAACAGAAGTTGTGTATGATTACATGATGGACAAGCATAATGAGATTTTCATTTCTTAGAGGTCCTGATTAACATGGAATCTTTCATCAAGAGAAAAAACTTCAAATTGGACTTATTTGAGGTCCCAAGTCGTATTCTCTCCCTTCAGAGAAACAAGGATGGTTTCTAATGAATATACAGATTCTGGAGACCCAAATTGTAGTTTACCTTCTGGTATACAAAGTGCAATTTCGGGCACTACAACCAAAAGCATTGGTGAGACTTTTCCGTGTTGATTATATAATTAGTGACCATAAGAATGTAGACGTAAAGTTTGACAACGTAAAGTTTGTAAGAATTTGACAATTTTTGAATGTAACAATTTGTCAAAAACCTTTAAATTCCATTTGATTATAAAACTTTCATACATAAATTTCGTGTTCTGTTTGAGTATCATTAAAATTATAGGACCGTATAGAAAAGAGAGAAAAGAAAGAAATATTAGAGAAATTAGAAGAGAAAATACAATACTTCATTGACAAGTGGCTTGTACACTTTCTTTATGGAAAACTCTTAATACTGCAACGTTCCGTCCAGTTTCATCCAAATATCAAAATATTCTTAGTAAACTGGCTTTGCTACTTTTGGGATCATTTATTAATATTTAACTCAAATTTATAAAATAAAGTGAGTACTTTAATGTTTGGAAAGACATGAGAAATTTACAAAATTAACAAAAAGGTAACCCTTCATGTTTGAAGATTTGTTTAGTTATTACTTGAATAAAAACTATCACACGCGAATGAAATGCAATTGTCTCAATTTCCACGTTAATGTGTTTTGCTCTCTGTCATGCAATAAAAGGTAGGCAACCCGCGAAGTAGTCACGAAGTCCACTCAGTATTTTTCTCGTTTCTGCAAATGGGCACTCGTTGCATTTGTTTATTTCTCTAGAATGAAATGTTATAATGTTGAACATTCTCTCACTTCTTTTCTTTTCGTTAATTAATTTCTTTGATGTGGTTATTTAATGGTCCTCCTTTCTATTTTCTAATTTTAGTTAGAAAATGTTACTTAATTTTACTGAAGAGATAGAGAGAATACGTACTACACATAAACTATATAAGTAAAAGCACTCTTGAAGTTTTGACCGATGAAATCTACCGAATATCTATTAGTAAAGTACAGTTAACATTTAATTTAATTGCTATTTTACATTTTTATGAATAATTCATTAAAGTCTTTGTTGAGCTCTTTAGTTGATAATTAAAGTTCCATCTTAGCGTCAATTTTCGGCAATCCAAGCATTTCATCTCTTTTTTAGTTATATCAAGCGTCCGAGGACATCGCTTTTCCTTTATCTACTATAATTTGCTCGTATTCTGTCATCAAAAACATTCATAAAATCAATGAACGCCAGATGAATTTGTAAATCGCATTCACCCAATTTCTGGTATTTATTGACGAATATATGCCTCATTCATTCCACTTCGTTTTCATAACTTTATTGTTTTATTTGGTTTGGAAAGTTACACGAGGTATTTTAAAGTTTTATAATTGGCAATACCTTTAAAGATCTGAACAATTCTACAAGTTATACTCGAAAGATTTATTTTGAAGATTTACTTCATTTTCTATTTAATATCTACTTATATCATTTTATTCAATACACAAATGCTATAAATCGCTCTTTTTGAGGTCAGTTTTAAGACAGAAAATTCCCCGTAATATACAAAATATTTGTGTTTACGATCTCTATATTTAATAATTTAGAATTTTAAATTTCGTTCAACGTAAAGTCGAATGCTCGAACAATTTTCTAAATACTGCCAATGTTTCCATATTTTAAAAATAACTCTCAATACCCACCTGTTGGTTGTTCTGCTGCAATAGACTAATTCTTTCAACTTATTCATGTAAACACAAGCAACTTTTGTAACTCGCATACTTCTCCGCTATTTCCAAAATGATGAATTTTCTCTTCATGTCTTATTATTATAAATGTTAACAAAATTTAATTGAGTTGCAGCTTTTCATTTTCTCTTATATGTAGAATAAAAAAGTAAAGTAATTCGTGAAAGTCTTGCCATTAAAGACTTGTAAAGATGACGAAAATACACATTTAGGGAAACATGATATCAAACATTTTTTTCTCCTAAATAATTTGTTTGTCCGTCCGTCCGTCTATGAACAACATTAGCGCCTGAACTTTACGCAATTTTTGTTGCATTTTACTGTATCGTCGTTCTTTCTGGCTTCGTGTGTATAATGGTTTAGCGTATCGGGCGGTTGTACCCAAGTTTGTGGGTTAAAACGCGATCGAAGCCATGGATATTTAAGGACGAAAAAATTCTTCGTATTCCTTCCTTCGGAGGAGACGTAAAGCCAGGTGTCCCATGTTGTAGATTTATTGCATGTAAAAGTTCTTCACGCCTAAAAGAGGCCTCTGAGCTAAATTCAAATTCACCTGTTTCGTCCCCCAAGGTTCGTCATGTTACGTTCTTTCTCCGCTATATGGTGAAAGAGGCGTAGCAAAATTTGCGTGGCCAGACAAGAGAGTGGGCCTGATGGCCTGAATCATGTAAAATAAATCATGAACTAACGTTGTAAAAAGTGAAAATATTGTAATCGTGCGCCGGAAAAGGCGATTTTTTGGCAGAAAAACTCTGGTAACAAAAAAGGTGATAAATATTGTTTATGTATGTATCGAATTACTTCCTCTAATAGTTTGGTTGGTCTCAATCTATATTTTGTGGGTAATTGATACTGAAAATTGAATGAGGGAAAAACATGTGTGTCCGTCTGTGCGCTTAAACCGTTCACACGTTTTTCTCCAAAATCCGTATTCCCTGGTTGATCTGAACGAACTCGGCGTCCTGCGAGTTTGAAACGGATATTTTAATTTTTGGGAGTACTTTATGTGAAACCTCAACACTTTCAAAATGTTTTCCAAACAATCTCCAAATATTTTATTATCCTTTCCCTCGGATGGAGTAAATTACGCTTACGAAATGGCGCAAATCTCATTTTGTTCAAAAGCCGATACAAAAGTGAATGCGAATCCAATTTTCGGCGAACTCAGTATTATCGAACATTGTAGAATTCTGGGAATTCAACTCAAAATCCAAAATCATAATAATTTCATAATCAATTTCTTTTACTTTCTCGCCCTTTCTTCGTAAGAGGAGAATGTAATCTTGTACTGGAAAACGGTTATTTTTCGACAGAAAAACTCTTATTGCTGGTACCTGGTAATGAAAAAGTTGATAAATATTGTTCAATTATGTAGTAAAGTACTTCCTTTAACACTTTGTATAGTTAAAGAGAAAGTTTAAATGAAAGACCAGAAATAAATGTGTCAAGAAATGAGTTATTAGTGTTATGACGTCATCAGCATTGTCTTACTCATAGCTATTTACGTGCTAACAATATTTCACACAATATTGCACATTGTGACCAACTGATTTCGGAGTAACACAAAAGTGGTAATTGTACACTTGGCAGCATACTTTTCAACCTCTGTGATGGGATTTATATTATATGAGCTCAGACTATAATTTTCCTCCACACGTGACATATAGATTCGATAAATAAATAAGTACAAACTCGCAAGAGACGGTCGCGAAGGGACAATATCCACCGTCTAGTACGATGAAAAGTTTTAGTATATAATTGCGCAGTGAGCAATGACAAGTATAATGTGTTTTGCGTGAAGCAAGGAGAGAACTAATGCCTTTTCTTATGACTACGGTTGCACCGGAGGGTGGTGGCGCGGGGTAGTGACGAGCAGATGAGGTCGTGAAACAAAACCCAAGATACACCACCACCTTTATTGTTGACACATTACATACGTTGCCGCAAACAGTTCCCAGAGCATGTCGTTGGTGCGACAGCAAGGGACAAGCCGTAAAGATTCGTTGGACTTGCCCTAATGCTTCGGAGGGAAGGACGGTTACACTAGTGATGACCAACCTTTCAAGGTTGACGATGCGAGCGCTTCTCGAGTATGTAACGTTTTCTTATTTATTATTTTTGGTTCCTGTGTTTTTGAGACAATCACACAAGTTAAGGCCAAAAGTGCCTTGAAACGTCGCACGAATGACAAAAAGTCTGAATAAAAGATGTATTAAAAATCTTTGCTTGTTTGATTGTCTCAAATGCACCAGAACCAAAAATAATAAATAAATATTAACAAAAAGACAAACACTTAAAACATAAAAAATTTAAATTCTTACTGCGGCAAAAATTATGCGCGGATTGTTAACGTGCAAGATCGTAATCGGGCTAGGCGGGGCGCCCCTCTTGTCCCGGTATTGGTCGATGATTGCAGTGGGCCTGTGTATAGTGTTTCGAAGTTGTTATTAAGTTATCGCCACCAATAAAATCAAAGTTGGTCACCCCTACATATGGCGTTTAAGATGCTACCTTCCATTAAACAGTAAAAAGATACATTTGTACAATTAATGTGCAGCTTCAAGTCGCAAAAAATGAACATTTTCAGCACAAGGCAAGTTCAGGGTTGAACTCTGCACGAAAATGAATTTAAAGGAATGAATTTGGCAATTAGGTACGATTGTCATGATTAATCTGCTATTACATTACAGTGTAGTAATGAAGACAAATATTAGTCATCTCATAATGGTAAATAACACTAGATATAAAAAGATACATAGTGAATGATGAAATGAAAGAACTGTTTTAAAAAAAAGTTGCCCTGCCTTACTTATACATTTTATTGAGATTTAATTAAACTTTTCATAAATGTTAAGGTGCCTATCTGTAGAATTTTAACATTCCATAATTGCATTATGTAAATAAACATTACCATAATAAATAAAGCAATGCTTATGTAGTTCTGTTAAACCCAAGCTATGCAATTTCCTTTCGTACACTCCCCTGGTGTTAGTCATATTCACAAAACTAATGTAGGGATCGCATGTCCCTTGCAACCAGTCAGATACATGTCATTGTTTTTATGTCTAACAACTCTCTCTTTGAATGACCAGTTTTACACTGAATAATGACAACCTCAGAAGGTAAGCAGTAGCATGAGTCTATGTTTCACTAGGTAGTCAGTTCCTTTTTATATGTCATAATATTAAATATATTATTTCCTCATACAACTGTGGTAGAATATTTGGCTTTCTAGAATCCTATGGATATAACTAGTTCAGATAACATTTAGTTATGTACAATCTAGAGTCATAAATGAGTAAAATTCTAGAATTCTGATTTGCACACATTACACATTGCCTGCATATATAATGCATTTTTATAGATTCAATTTTATATGCAAAATCCTGGAAGTTAAATATAGTTTTACATTTTTAAAATACTGTGAATAATTCAATTTTCATTTATTATCAAGAGAGATGCATTGAATATTAAGCACAAATATATCATAGACAGATTTCAATGACATGTTTGCAGAAATATTTACATGCTCTTATGTGCTTCATATGCATATTCCACACCACATCAATGATTCTAAGTGCTTTATTTGTAATCGTATAGAAAATATTTAGAATCAGTCAAAAAATAGGTTTTAGAAATTTACCTTGGTGGAACAAATATTAGTTTGAACATGTAGCACAACTTCATACTCAGGAAAATACCTTTCCTTCATTGATGTAGCATGAAGCATGTTCAAATGAATGTGTGTTCATTTACACTTCAAATGAATTTCAATCTGCAATGTGTTCTGTAGAACTCACTGAAATATAAATATATCATATCCATTGAATAAAGGTGTGCAATGTATTATTATGAAGAAAAGTATTTTATAGAAATAAAATACATGGATTCTCCAGATTAAATATTTATTAGAATATATTTGTAAACATTTTTACAACAAGTGAGATTATTATATTACTTTGGGTTTTCATTTTGTGTACTTGAGCTAGTGTAAGAGAGAAAATATTTTTTATTGTTTCATTTCTAGATAACATTTTCTTTGAGCCAAAAAATAGCATAAAACAGCTAAATCTTCAGAGTAATAAGATTAGAGAGTAATCAGAGTAATTTTCTAAAAGTTTGTAACGAAGTGACTAACAAAGATGCTTTCCAAAACAAATGTCTATTTTTGTAATATGAAATATCTTCTAGGTCTCTAAAACTGAGACACTACTTATAAAATCTCCACATACTCAAATAAAAATTTTTATTATTAACATATTTCAGCACATTAAAATCACATATTTTGCTCATTCTGTATCTTTTCTTTTCTAGTTCATGGTGCTTGTAATGTGATGAAAATGTATGGTGTAAATAAGAGAGCTTTCTAATGTTTTTATCAGCAATATTGAAACTATGCTTTCACAGTTTCATTTTGAAACAGTAATAAATATCTATTCTACAAGAAATTCAATAGTGATAACATAAAGAGAAATGAAAATTAAAAATCTCGTTCTTTCATTACTATCATTTCTTAATAAGATCGAAGAATACATTTTTCAATAGACTTTTAGTCATTTAGTAAATTTTAGAGAGAGAAAAATTAAGGTTTTTATTTTAAAATTTAATATAAGTGTACAAAGTGAAGTTAGAAAAGCAGATTTTGTTACATCAAGTAATTTTGTATTCATATACATTCTTTGAAAATAAATTTTAAAAACTTCAAAGGGCACTTACATGAAATTTCATGAAAAATTAATTACTCAAAAATTATCACTAAAATGCTCAACTTATTCAGAAGTTCAGATTGATATGTTCAAAAATTTTGAAATTAAGTACTCTAATTCAATTTGAAAACATGAATTTTAATTTTTTGATGACTTTTAAAGAGTTATTTTTGCAAAGATAGCAAACTATTTTGTTACCATATAGAAAGCATATCTTTTCTGTGACTATAGCTTGTGAATTCAATTTTTTGTTCCGCATCTTACACTACATCACATTTTCAAATTCACAAACTTCTGCAGAGATCTTTCTCGAAATTACATTTTGTAAAGAAAATTTTTACCCTGTTGTAAGAAAAGGTATCATTACATTGTTTCAAAAATCATACAATTTTGTTTATTAATAACATTTCTTAATATTTTGATCTAGTGTTCAGAATGAAAATCAAAATAATCTTCCTACAGCAGAATAATGTATAGCAATTTCTTGAAAGTGTTTTCTTTGAAGTTTGTTTATTTGCATATTATGGAAACCAAAAGAAGTGCAAAAAGTTAATTAAATGCCCTTTTCTCTTTCAGTACCCCCTAGATGGGTGGTTGAACCTTCTGATCAAAGTGTTGTTTTGGGAAATTCTGTAATGCTTACATGCCAAGTAGATGGCTTTCCAAAACCAACTGTTGTATGGAAACAAGCAATAGGTTAGTAAAAAGTGATCATACTGTAAAAAAAGAAATTACTTATTGTATAATGATGTCTACTAGTTAAAGGTAAAAACATCCATTTTGTCATAATACCAAATGAAAAATATATTTCATACCTATTTATTACCAGAGCTCAGATTTCAATGATGTATCTTTCATTTGAAGAGTTGATGTCTCAGATTTGTTAATTGATATCTCTAGACTGTTGACAATCCAGTAATTCCAAAAGTTTTAGAGGAAGCTTATAAAATATCTTAACAGGAATGACATAACCATTATATTGTAGATACTTATGTTTAATAGTACTTTTAAAAAATATTTCATTTTTGTGTTTGGCCATTTTTGTCATTTCACTAGTTCATTTTGGTAGTGAAGAAGTTGGCATTTGATTGAAACTACACAATAGGAATGACAGAAATTGTATTCATATTGAGATTATGGGAGACCTTTGTGCCTTGGCCACATTTTTATTGACACGTTTTTCTACTTTCTTTTGAAAATTTGCTTATTTTTTGTGCTCTAATGAAAACTCAAACTCTGTATTTATTATGCTAAATGTTTCATTATTTTCCATTTCGTATTTCAATTTATAATTTCAATTAAAAAGCTGGTAAAGTGGCCAAATGTAGCAGGTACACTTGTACTTTGGGACACCAAATGTTGTATTTCAGGCCATCTTCCTTATTATAGACTACGAAATAGGAAAACAGGGGATATTGGTAAAATGGGTTTTCATTTCTATTAGTGGTTGTATCCTTTGCATTACTGCAGATATATTCACCAACTGCAAAACTTAGAAATCTAGAAAGCCATTGCCCATCAATCTTATTTATTATTTTTGATTTATGAACTTTGTAGATGATACAAGGTAATAAATTGATTCAGAGTTAAACGACTATATATCTTTATTAAATAAAAAAATACTATGGATTTGTCCTTTAACCTTCTGGTGTGCCTCATATAGTCACAAAAGTAGGAGCACTGTATGCTGCCTCGAGAAAACGTTCTTTTGCACCCTCAAAACTTATATGATTGAATTGAAGAAGGAAGAATAAAAACTCACAATTATTTATCATTACATTTTTAATGTTAATACATTTTATAATCACAGAAATGTGGCTCTTTTCGGGTATAGGATGATAAATAACACGTTGTTTCATAAAACCTTGTAAAACAAAATAGAACAAAGAAAATAAAATAGAAATAACTAGAAAATTGTTATTAAATAGACAAATTAATTATAAGAAGCAGTTTCCTGTCCTTAAATTTTAGAAAAGCATCAATTGGTTTCCATCAAGTAGTCAGAAATTGTTGACATCAAATCTTCTTTATGACTAATAAAAAAAGGCAAAGGAACAGAAATTCTCGCGTTTCGTTTAGAATGTTGCAAAGTGAGAATACTGAAGCCCCGTGACTTGTCAAACCGCTGTAATCCCTTTGAGAACAATAAAACACAAAGACAGCATGGAGTGCGGCCGCGCGCTTGCCGGAAGGTTAAATAAGAACTACTACAGAAACAAATTAAGGAGCATAATGCATATATGTTAACTTAAAATTTAGCTCAATGTGTCAAAGAAAATCAAACTTGCTTCTTTGAGAATTTTACTAAAAGAATTCATTAAATAAACTTCTTCCAGAAGGAACCATTCCAAATATTTTTGTGGTTATTTTCATTTTATAGCAGGAGGATAATTTTCCCCAAATGATTTTTCATTCAATGCATATTAAAATTTCGATAGGCAATATACATTTTGATTGTTTCGAAAATTTCAGACATTTAAAACACACAATATTGTGTAGTAATATCAAGATGAAATTCAATTTAACTGTTTAAATATCAAATTTGAAATATACTGCAAAAATGATTGTAGTATATTTACATTTTTCAGAAATTTTGCTTTAGTTTTATTACAATTCAAAAGCACAACACATTTTTTGCAATGTTCAGTCATGGTTCAGTTCAAGGCTGTCAACTGTTAGTAAAATAAAAAATATTTGTATCTCATATGTTATTTTGTTTTTTAGGAAATCAGCCAGGTGAATACAGAGAAATTGGATATCGAAGTGATCGCATAAGGAGTCTTGAAAATGGCTCCTTGATAATTCCAAGAGTTGCAGAAGAACATGAAGGTTATTATTTGTGTCAGGCAATGAATGGGATCAGTGCCGGCCTCAGCAAAGTTGTTCACTTAACTGTATATGGTATGTACCAAAGGAATTACAAGTATTTCAATCTGATGCGTCTGTTCCATAATGCTAGTTAAAAAGAATAGGTATTGACTACAGTACTTCTTCTTCTTCTTCTTCTTCTTCTTCTTCTTCTTCTTCTTCTTCTTCTTCTTCTTCTGTCGCACTACGGTATTTTAAATTTGACATTGGCATCTCGAACGATCAGTACTGATTGATCTATCAAATAAACTTACAAAAAATAAGCATAAGTGATACGTAAAATTAAAAATCTAACTAAGCATTCTCAAGAGTAATAAAATTTAACAAAGTAATTGTCGTATACTTGTGGGTAAATTATATAACCGTTTGTTTTCTAAATTTCGTTAATATATTTGTTTAAATATCTGAACTTAAAACATAATTCCTACTTTACTCGCGAGAAGTACGAGTTCCAATTTTTCATTTCTATTACTTCATTTCTTTCAATTTTCGATGTTTATTCATAACTTCTTAGAGTTAAACCTCCGGTGGATATTTTTATGTTAAATATTTTTGTTACACAAGTTTATAATTTAAAAAAATTACTTTCATAGAGTTGCCTGGAGTGGCCATCCTCGAACATAGAAAGTTACATGAACAAGTATCATTTCATGTAATGTTTAATACAGTATTTTTTAAACTTTTGTATAATTCATTTTATGACTTCATTTAATTTGTTTTTTCAAAAAGCAATAAAAATGTTGTATGTGACATATGAGGGAGAAAATCATCTGTGCATTCGCTTAATTTTCGTCTATCTGATGATTCAAGTTAGCCCGGAAAGGAGGTACCATAAGTTAGCATTTTCCCACTGTCTATGAGTTTAAACCCCTAAACACAATTTTAATACTATTTCTAGGTAATAGTCTAGAAGAATCCCGCTAAAACGAATGCAAAACGATTGGTATTGTGGAGAGAAATTAAATAAGCCGTTGATCACCTCTTTAGGTGCTTTAACCCTTGGTTATTCGCTTCGTGTTGTGATACACAAGTACTCGGACCGCCTTCAGAGTACACCATTCTCCATATAATAAGAAGAAAAAAGTATTCTAAGGCCTGCAGCAGCTGAAATGCCGTTGAACAATATAAAAAAAAAATGGTTATCCAAAAAGTAGCTCGCACACTGTCAAGAACGACAATTAAAGTACTTTGGTGTAACACTACACAAATTCAATATTGTAACAAAAACAAATAGTCTTCATACACAGTACATCAATTCTGTTCAAACCAAGAATTAAAAGAGTTGCTGATCCATAACTCAAACCGCAAATATCAAGTACCTACTTAATAGAGAGCGGCCTCTTACTAGGCGCCTAAATGCCGCATGACGTCAGCTGTGTCAAAAGCAGAGGCACTCTGTGTATGACAATTTTTCGGTATGTGCAGTATGATAATAAGCGGAATAACACAAATGTTTACTCTTTTCAGTCAAACTCAAAACAGTTTAATTTTTTTTTTCGAGTTCCAGGGTACTGCACAAAACCAGTCACTTCTTGGCCGGCCACGACATAGTTTTCTTTCAAATTTCTGCGCCATTCGGAAATGAGTTATTCAAATAGCTGTGTTTTGAAATTTTCCTGTGTTTTTGGGTCCCTAAAGAAACCATATACACCTTTTACCGGGTCGGAGGCTGAACAGTTTTTTTCCTTCCAATTTCTGCGAACATTGAAAATTAGAAGTATTGAAACCTAGTATGGAGCCAACTTAACTAAAGTGAATTGTTCGTATATTTTCCTCTGCAAGAAAATATTTTCCTTTTCTATTAATTGCCTAGTTAGTCTGCTAGCAAGTAGTTACCTATTTAGTCTCTGTATAAAAGTGACTCTAGATCATTAAAATCTGGTATGATCCGGTAATCACTCTAGTTACCCCATATTTACCACAAATTTTCAAATATTCGTGACGAATAACAGAACCATAAAGTTTA
This sequence comes from Gryllus bimaculatus, assembly GCA_017312745.1. Classification (NCBI taxonomy): domain Eukaryota; kingdom Metazoa; phylum Arthropoda; class Insecta; order Orthoptera; family Gryllidae; genus Gryllus; species Gryllus bimaculatus. The sequence goes on along the minus strand of BOPP01000004.1, from coordinate 21,507,293 downwards.
AATGTCACTCATCAATCTTAACTCTCTAATTATGGAGCTCGAGACGTGCCTCTGGTTCAAGGGTCTGGTTCTGAATATTAGCCGACGGCGTACGTGTTCATTTTTCCTGTGTGATGGTGTCAGTTAAGCCTGTTATTGTGTTGACCTTACAGACAACAAGATTGCGTGTTAGTATGCAGTTTTTAATTCACGAAACGTTGGTAATAAAGTGTTAGGTTTAGTCGATATAATCACAAAATTAAATACAATTGCTTAAAATAGAAATGTTTATTTATTTTTCTGAACGTTTGTGTGATTTTATGATTTTTAATTATAATCAATGAAACTGGATTTTCTTAAGATTATATCATTTTCTGCAGCTGGACCACAATTCAAAACCCGCTCGCGTCAAGAAACCGTACGGAAAGGAGATTTAGTGCATTTACGTTGTGAAGCTGAGGGAGACGTTCCAATGGATATAATTTGGAAAGCTAAAGGCAGCCGCATCGAACCTGGATACGATATCAGGTATGATTATCGTCTTGTAATATCTGCGCTTGCAACATTTTAAATTTTCTTTTTGAAGTCAAGACTCACACTTACTGTTATTCTGGAAAACGATCATTATGACTGTATTTGTGAAAACATTGCCTCTGCTAGATTTTTTCAGTTGGAGAGGCTACACGAGACAGATAACACACGGAGCATGCTGATAATGAGCACTAGAGCTGATCAATATAACGGGTGAATGTCTCGGAGGCGCTTACAAAATCTTAGGGATATAAAATTATGTCTTTTTATTTGACTTCAGTGAACGAAACTAAGTAAAATATTTCCGATGTGCGAAGAAGTAGTATTTTTTTCAGTTTTGTTGTTCCCATTAACAATGTTCTTGTGTAACAGAATGAAATGCATTCCTGTTAACATTAATACAGAATATATTAGAGATTTATTCATTTCGGAAAAAAGCAGCTATGTGGGAACTATGGACAGAAATGATATCTATGCATTTATTTCAGTTGCGTTTATTTCTGATGAAAATTTACTTCGCTGTAAGATTGTAAACCTTTTGATCGTAAAATTACCTCCATTTTCGTGATGATTAATAACTCAGTACAATTAATACACTGAACTTCCAATCTTGAGAGCTCGAAAGAAACGATATCTTGGCTATTCTTTATTTTTTAAATACGATATTTGGTAAACTCTAATTGACATTTTTGAAGAAATTGAACATACACAATACAGTATGTTGTAAAAATTCATTGCAATGAATAGAACACAATTTTATTTCTATAATACATTTTTTATTAGAAAATTTCATTTTGTATCAGAAACATATCCTCAAACTGCCGTCCTCGAGGGGACCGCTAAGTGGTTTTAGGAATACCCTGAAGGGGTCACCAGGAGAAAGTTTAGGCTCTTTGCATTTGTTTGCATGAGGTTGCCATGACCCATGAAGGAAACGAATTTAGTTCCTATGACATTATTTGCAGTCGTTTCAGCACACTGCGTTCTCGGAATCTGACAGCGCGTGTATCGAATATTAGGTCTACTATATTTCTAGAAATCGCTGCCAGGAGCGCGCTGCCCGTCCTTATCGGGAGCTTTCATTCCTCTGCCACGGAACAAGGAGCTCGGGCTTATCTCTTCAGGGTTGTCGCTCCCCTCCAGGCCGTACTTTCATGAACAGCCTTTCCTTATTTATTTTACAAATATTTTTGTGCAATGAGATATGTTCTTAGAAATCTCTATTTTTGGTTTCTTGGTAGTGGATTCGGCTAAATCAGTGCTTTTACAATTCAATTCAGCACCCTATCTCGAGCGTTGTACATTACCAGAGAACGTCGCTGACGGGTATATTTAATTTCTCTGTCTTTGCAGATCTCCAGTTCCGAAGCAATGCCCGGTGTGTGCTCGGCATCAACTCTCCCCCCCCCCACACACACACACACACACAAGCGTTCAGGAACTATTGGCGCTCCTTCTAGCAGTCAAACTGCGAAACCGCCGCTAAAAATACCGAGTTGTATCTTATCACGCACAACATATCTCCCCAAATAGCACACCCAAATAGTTTCGTAGCGAGTCGGTCGGTTTTTAATTTTTATTGCTATCTAAAATATACTTTATGGCAGTATGTTTTTACTCCATAAATAATAATCTGCAAAAAGGTTTCTACCTTGCTTTAGTTCCTTAAAATTTACGATATAAACTCGAGGACGGAGGAAATTATGTCAGAAAATTGCGAAAATAAATCCACTTCTTGTAAACAAGTTATTTGCAACAAAGAATTAGCAAAATACAAGTAAAAAGGTAAAATGTCTTAATTACTTCTTTTGGCAGGTACATGATAAAAAACACGAGTTTATCACATGGAATGATGTCTGAACTAAATATTTTGGAAGCCTCACATTTGGATAGAGGCGAGTACACCTGCACTGCAAACAATGCATATGGCCAAGATCATACTTCTATTCAGCTTTTAGTTCAGGGTAAGTTGACATGTATGATTAATTGGTGATGACATCGAAAGTAAAATTACGAAACATCATTTATCACTAACAATTTACAGAAACAGATTTTATCCCTAACAATTTACTTTAATATAATTTTTTACTATTCATTACTTTTTTTCAGAGCCTCCAAATTTTCCTAGGAATTTACACATAGCAGAACAAACAAGTCGTTCAGTGAGACTTTCTTGGTCTCCAAGTGCAGGAGACACACCTGTAACTTCGTATATCTTACAATACAAAGAAGCTAGAGGTAGTTACAGAAGCACAATAATCTGATATGTAATTTGATGATTAACAAACAATAAGTAATCAATGATATTGACATTGCACTTAATTGTCGTTATGTTTTATTTCTCTTAAAGATGTATGGCATGAACACAACCCTCAAAAAATTGTTGGCGGAGACAAGACGGTTATGCTTGTCACAGGATTAAGGCCTGCAACCACATATCATTTTCGCCTTTATGCTGAAAATCAACTTGGCATGAGTGCACCAAGTGATGTGTTACATGTTAGTAAAATTGTAAAATTACAAAAATATAAAATGCATTAGTAGATACAATTCCATGGTGACAATCCAACACCTTTTACTTCAGGGAACCACAGATGGCGACATTCCTGCAGGAACTCCACAGCAAGTCGCCGCTGAAGCTATGAGTGCTCAGACACTTCGGATAACATGGCAACCTCCAGATAGAGATTTATGGAATGGCGAGCTTCTCGGATATAATATAGGATATCGTAAAGCGGGGTAATTTTACAAAGCATTGATACATCATGTCGCTCTTTGTAATATAATTTTCTATATTGTAAGGACTATATATTTGGTACTATGTGTATTATATGAACGTGGATAATATATTTTATAATATTCCATTTACATTTGGATTCAACAGTGGTCATTCTGTTATCAATGTCCGCTTAAATGCGTTGCAGGTCAGATAAAGAATTGTATAATTTCACGAGAGTTGCTGTAGCTGGTGATTTACCAGGAGATTTTCGTTTGACTGGACTAGCTAAATTTGCAAAATACAACATAATTGTCCAGGCATTTAACGTGAAAGGAGATGGCCCTCCATCGGAGCCAGTTATGGCAGAAACTCTGGAAGATGGTAAGCTCAATCGTATTCGTAAGTAGAAGGTTCGTTATAATTTAGCAATGGAGCAATCCTAGTCACAGGGCAAAAAATGATCGTCCAAGTGATCGTAATGAATTAAAAATATTGTACTATTTTGGTCGATGTGTTTTGGTGAAGTTCTGTTTTTTATGTAATGAAAGATATAGGCATTACAAGTTTCAGCAGATGAAGGTTATGCGGTAATAATAATCTATTTTGGTATTACATAGACTATATTTCACATTCTACTACTTAGTTTCATTTTATTCTAGTATGAAACATTATTAACAATATTCATAAAACAAGTTAATTATTCATTATCAAGACTATTACAAGACTAATTTTGTGACTACACGTAGAGTTGTGAATTTAATGTGAGAACAGCGTCGTTGTCTGTTTATGTGTAGCAATTAATTAAATACATGATTGAAAAAAATATGTCGTCGGTTTCGATTGAAAGTATGAAAGTAGACTACAATTATTTTATTTTATTTATATTTATAATCGAAAGTTACTCATTGTGTGACATTAGATTTCATAAGTGTGGTTGTGTAATCAATGGAGTGAAGAAATAGCCATATTTATATTCAGGTGTTGACAGGAAGGGTAAAAATGTTGATATATTTTACCAACATATGTACTTTCCTCTTCAATCATCTCGATTGATCAGATGATGATAGATAAGCTATTAGAATATGCTCAACTTTCAAATATGTATAAAAAATATTCCAAGAAGAATCAGAGAAAACAATCTGTTTATGGAAAAAAAGATTTCGACCCACAGAATTACACTCATCACAAAACACTACACCCAGAACCGTCCGATCCGCTGCTGTGGGTACGTTGGACGCCTTTAGCTAAGCCAATGATTTCGTTTTCACAGTCGACTGCCCATTAGGAGGTTGGATGGAGGCATGTCGTCGAGCACACTGGCCAAGACTAAAAAGCAGTCCAACGGTCGCTCCGACAAGCCCAACGGCCGCTCCGCCCATTGCGACATTGTCTGGACTCATGCCGCCCCTCAGAATTCGCGACCCGCCGGCAATGCTGTGCAACCTGCTCTGCCACATCCTGTGCCAGTACCTTTGGCACGCGGTTGCCTTCCGTACGGCTCGCTGCACGCCGACCTGTACGATGCCTAACACTCACACCCCAATATTATTTTTAGACTCGCCTGATGATTAGGATCATGAGTACTGGGACCCGGAGACTGGCAGAAGGTCAACTTCAGTGACGAGCCCCTTTTCTGTCTTATTGGCGCGAGCAACGAGTCGGTGACTGCAGGAGTAGGGAGTAGCGCCACGAAGAGTGGTTTACGGGATTGCATCACACGCCCCACTAGCCTGATATCATGGCGTGAGATGTAATGTATGGTGTCCATTCATCGATAGGGTTTCTCAAGTGCGCCATGAGAGCCGCACGATAGGATCAGGAAGTCGGGCAACCGCTGACTTTGCCGTTCACGACCTCCCATCCAATGCTGCAACAAGACAACACTCGTCGCTCCGACGTCCCATATAGATAATGTTTCGTTGAATGGTTTGCACGCTGATACTTGTTGATCGCCCAGCGTTAAAATCTGAAGCAATTTATGGAAGGGTTGCACTTCTTTCACGTGTAATGATTCTCGTCAGTCATCGTCGGTCCTTTGGCATCCGCAGCGATGCCAGAGGTTTGATGTTTTACCGGATTCCCGATATTCAAGGAACACTCTTGAAATGGTCGTACGGGAAAATCCAAATTTCATCGCAACCTCTGAGAAGCTATGTCCCATCTCTCTTGCGCCGATTATAACACCACGTTCAATCTCACTGCAATCGTGATAACCTGCCATTGTAGCAGCAGTAACGGACTTAACAAAAGTGCCAGACTCTAGTTGTCTTATATAGTCATTGCCGACCCGAGCTCCATGTTGTAATTGATTCTAGATCTTTTTACTTCAAGTCGCATGGCTACACCAGTTTTTTGGCTCTTCTGTGTATAAGGAGTTCTCACGAACATGGTAATGAGTACTGTAGTTTTACACATATAACTCCGTCTTTACACATATAATCTCGTCGTCTTCATAACGTGGAGAAAGCTTGTTTGGCACAGTTTTTCTCCAAGTTCTACCGTTCTCCTGCCTCTTATTCCACTAATGCTTCATCAATGATCTATCATTCTTTCCACTATCATGTATTCAATAGGTCTTTACTCTTTGGTTTTGATTACCTCAGTGGTGGAAAGAACCCTTAGCACCAATAAATAGAAAGTAATGAATTGAAAAGTGCCAATGCCAGAAAGTATTCCTGAGTATGGGTAAGTCTAAGAAACGGTTCAGTCTACCATCATAGACAGTTTGTGTAACATCACTTACACAGCGAATTGTTTTAACTACACACACACATATAGTAAAAATTTAAAAACTCGAGGTCTTCGCAACTTCGACTATCCAGACCGGCAAGATTTGAATTCTGTACATTTTATCCATTGAAATTAATATTATTTTTCTAGTATTTTCCAGTGTATATTTAGTAACAATACAAGTACACACACACAACACAGTACTTTTTATTCCATTACTCATTACAAGCTCTCTGGTGCTATAGCGACCACTGTAATTTAACATTGGTTTGGGTAACTATGAAGTAAGGGTAGCAGAACACGCATACGGACATACACAAATATCCATGCTTGGGGCGGGATTCGAACCCACGATTCGTCAAGGCAAGACAGCCGCAGACCTTCAGCCTTAGTGACTTCGATTATCGAGACCGGCAAGATTTGATTTATATCCAATCTAAATCTTAAATTATTTAAATGATTATTATTTTTCTATTATTTCTCAGTGTGCATTTAGTAACCTCCAAAACGGCACTCTATATGCATCTAAACAGTAATCTAGCTGCCTATTTCACTTATATTCCACTGTTTCCTAAAATAACGTAATAAAATAATATTCAGTATATATTTGTACACAATATTTTAGTTAATACCAATTCGCATAAGTGCCTATTTCTTTTTCGATGAAGAACCTACAAATGAAATGTGCTTGAGTGAACAAGAATGAACATAAATTGGATTCGATGTTAACAAAACACAATTTAATAAATTCTACTTTTTTCTTATTTTTAGATATTTTCTGTACATCAAGGAAATTCTCAACAAATTTCTGTAAAGAAAAATCTTGGGAAAATATCTGAGTATTTCATTAGAATGGGACGCTTAAAAATCACCAGGAATTATTCTTGTGTAAAACTCACTTGTGCAAATAATGGCGTAGTTTTTCAAGTATTATTACAATTCTTGGCGCGAATGCGTCGAACGACCGCTCACAAGACCATACGGAATGCTGCCAATAAAGACGCTGATCCGTAGTTATATAAGTATTTCTCCGGGTTGCGTCATATTATGAAATCGGTTCGTAGCATTCACAAATGGATATGTGCAAAGAAGTAGCACACTGCGTATTGTTTGATCTCTCGTTTTCTTTCCTTTTAACATCTCTCCACTGAAGAACTGATGCTAGAGTATGCTGCTTTCGATCGGACAATTCTCGCAGCCCAGCAGAGTTTATAAAATATTCGTGATCTGCAGAATTGAATTGACACTTAATTTAATAAGGTTTACAAAGTTAAACTAAGTTTGTGATTTTCCTTCACTCCAATGAAAGAAAACTCCAAAGTGTTATTTTTGAAATTGTTGTTTGGTATATTATTTTGGATAATTAATTTTGGTTAATTTGGTTTTAATTAATTTGGTATATATTTGGATAATTATTTTTATTTACTCTCCCTCACGATCTGAAGGATTGAGATATTTGTTTATACAGGTATTCAATTCTGCAAGAAAAAATTCTAAATGTATGTTCACTTAAGAAATAAGTCTACAAGAAATTTTAAATTTTCTAGGTTTTAATTTTTAATTATCCCAATCTTTAATTATCATTAAATCTTACGTCTAATCCAAAATATAGGGTTTAATAGATAATTTGATAGAAGTAAATGAAAAACAAATTATTTCATGGTGTCTCACAAGTGTGTAAATTTCATTTCTTTCAGTTCCTAGCTCCTCACCTCAAGATATTGAATGCACAGCACTCTCATTCCAAAATCTTCAGATCAGCTGGAAACCACCTCCAGATAATCAGGTTCATGGAATAATCCAGGGGTACAAGCTGTCTTATGAGCCTGCAGAGGAATGGTATGGTGGGTAATGGTTTTAGAACAAGTATATTAGTGATCAAACTCGATGGTGCTTTTAAACTTAATTATTTTACCCTTCAAATTTACATTATCCTGTTGGATAGGTGAAGAATAAAATTCAATATTTTTAAGTCTTTCTAAATGTCATGAATTACATAGTATATATATTTTATTATATCATATGCTATATTTTATACATCATTGTCGAACGACATTGATTGTGGCTAAAAGACGAAAGAGCCTTATTTTTAAAAATTTAACTCCCTATTTTTTCTCTTACTTTCGCAAAAAGAAATCAATATTTATATTTTTAAATCAACAATTTCGAATGCCACAACAAACTTTATTTTACAAGCATTCCATTAAGAAGATTTAAAACGTCTCGCCCTTTAGCCGCAAGGACTCTGTACCTGGTAATGTCTCCTAGCCTTTTTATAGCAATTTGTGACTGCACAATTTCTAGCATGTATCGTGTAGCTGTATTCTTTATCGTCCTGGAAATGAGTGGGACAGCATCGGACTTAAATGCAAATTAAACCTGACAACTGCTAATAGTACACTTTGAAAATATTATAACGTTTGAAAAAATCATCCACTTTTGATGATTTATTTTGGTTTTAATAAAAATTGTTAAAAACTTTTAATGTCTGTTAATGTATTTGTCGAAAGTCCGTACTGAGTTTTGAAATGCCTGATCTTTTTAAATTTAATCATTGTTTTTCGTTTAATTAAAAATATTGTGTTGGGTCCGAGTTAGCACCGGAGGTGCGGAGAGAATGAATTGAATTGTCCTGTAAACCGTTATAAAGAAGACCCTTTCGTCTTTCAGGAGTAAAAAATGCATCCATTTTGGTGGAAAATTGTGAAAGTTACGATAATTTGAACTTAGCTGCCTTTTAAAACTTTTTAGGAGACCTTCATGTAGAACTCATGGTGTATCTCTTAAAACTGACATCTCACTTCTCGTGAGTCGCAGTTTGTTAAAGTTGATTACTCCAAGTTAAAAAATAGCTAATTTCGCAAACATCACAAAAAAACCTTACATTTTTGCTGTTAACTCACAAATGAACACCTCAATATGTTTTGTTTACATCACGTATCCCCCACGTCATTCAGATTGACTGCAGGTAGCAACATGCAAGACTCTCATTCATCGAATATCGATAAATATCTGGAATATCACTCACCCGCAGAAAGTTTCAAAGGCCGAGCAACCCATTTTGTATTTGAGATATTTCAACATGAATAAAACTTATCTCAGGTTCAAGTAGCAAACGCACGTCATTAGAACAACGACATGTGCGGAAAATACGGGAACATTGTGATGCAGTCTAAATACCAACAGTTTTTGCATTGTAGATCATTACCGTCAACCGCAAATAATGTATTAGTGAGAGCCGGGTTTTGTCGCATTTACCATAGGTCGTGAAAAAAGGGAAGAAAAATTCCAGATTGGCATTACCACTTTGCATAATCGTTAGCAAACTGACGATAGGTCCCTGGAAGACAATTTTCTTCGTAGGGAAAATCTCTCATCCTCGCCTGCCCTAACACTTAACCTGTGAATATATGGCGAAGGTAACGCCATGTACGGAAAATAATTTTCATATTACTTTTTCGTCCTCCTAAATGTTATCCAAGCGTATTGTATAAAAACAATATGCATTCACCATGGAACGATTACGAAACGGCGCCACAAAAACGGACAATATATTCTAATATTTTGAAAGTCATTACCTCACTTACAAAGTCGATATATTTTTCTAATTCATCTTTTTCAAACCTTTTGCAATATACTGACACAAATACATTAATACCTGGGTTATCTGTGAACATTCAAACACAGTCAAAAAATCTATTCTGCATTGTGGCGAAGGATCTGTATCGGATAGGTGAAATTCAGCTTACCTAACTGCTCCATCCCTTTAGGGATCATCTCGATTGATCAGCTCGTGTTCGGAATTCACTACCGAAAAAATTGCAACCTTTGGTCTCCCAATTGACCGCCACGGTTCAATCGATTCACTTTAATCGCTAAAATGAAACTTGATTTTCCATTACAATTAACTAAATAAAGTAGTAAGCTAATGAAATGTAAAAAGGATATAAGTAATCAAAATCTGTATCAGTCTAAAGGAGCTTCATCACTTCTGCACAGGTATATTAAATGCTTGAAAATGTTGGTTTTTAAAAATTAAATATACTTTTCCCCATGAATTTGTGTACATTATTGCATATATTTTATCCTTTCAGATCAAGTGGTACCTGATACAAAGGTTACTACTGCTACAACTACTGTCTTGCATGGACTTCAACCTTATACTAACTACAGTCTACAAGTTTTGGCCTATACTCGTGTGGGAGATGGCGTAACAAGTCATACAGTGTATTGCATGACTGAAGAAACAGGTGTGAATTATTGATTCCTAATGTTCAAATCCTCAGTGGTTACTTACATGCTATGTCAGTATTTTAATTTTGAAAATTACTTATAATTATTGGTTAAAAATAATAATCGTTAGTGGGTAAGCTGAAGATCAGACTAACATGCTTCGCTATTAAAAAATGCAATTTTAATATTAATTTTATTTATTATTATTGTTGTTGTAATTAGTACTATTACAATTCACTAGTGTTCAGAAGGAGCTGGCGGTATACCACAGGTCTCAATCAAACAACGAAATATTAGAGGTATCATTCCTAGTTCGATTCTATTTTGCAGGATGTTTTCAACTAAATGTACTGTGACGTACCTGGGAAGCGGTACTTTCACGACAAATAAATTATGCAAGGGACAGGTACATTTTCGTGAATGGGTCTCCAGGAATTTGGCGCAGCATAGGAAGATAATCGTTATAAATTCTTTTGCACATCTAAATATTTTAATGATCAGAGAACACACTTTACAAATAGTATTTATAAATCGCAGGCCTTGGAAATGAGCGCACGGTCAACGCTACCTTGATGTTTTAAAAACCACCTGCTTCCTCTGGAGGCGACCGGGGCCGTCGTGGCAGCGGCGGCGGTGTCTTCGGCAATCTTCGGCTCGCCCCGATGTCCGCCTGGAAAACGCCCTCCCTCGGCGACGAACTCCTCTGGCCGAACGTAACGGCCGATGAATCCACCGGGGCCCACCCCAGCCGGTGTGAACAATGTCTCACGGGTATTGGAACGCACGACGCGTGAGTGATGTTCGTCGGCTGTTCTAGTCTTTCCAGCGGCCTTTCTCAACTTTGCGCGGATGTCCGTACAGTACTGCCCTCTATTATATTATATCAGAGCGGGATTATGACACGATCCCACCGGCCACACGATTTCCTGTCTTATTGTTTTTTTTATCAGTTCTGGTGCGCAATTCTACTTCCACTAATCACCTGATTGTTAATCCTTATCAAACCTGGTTCCACACTCAGCGGCCACACTCAGTCCGAACTGCACTTAACAACGACAATTAATCTCTTGGACGCAGCACTGCACCGTCCGTGCTTCACTCGAGGCCACTCTGCGCACCACTCTCTAACCGTCGCTCGCCTCGCCGTTTACCCCCCGATTTGACCGTTGGTGGCGGCGGCGGCGGTGGCGTTACTGCGCTGATCAACTCCAGTACTTTATTTTAATTATAATTAGTGATCAATTTTAATTGTTATAATACAGAAACGTTCTTCGTTTCAGTACCTAAAAAATAATAGCATATAGGCAAACGATCTATCGAACTAGAGACCCTGAGCGTTTGTAACGGATGTTAGGGACGACTTTACAAGTAGCCTTGACATTTCAAAATGACTAAAAAATTTTTTATTAAATTTTGACATCAGAATGCGTAAAAATTTCTTTAAAAAGGGCGAGGGTCTCTTTCGTTAAAATCCCTGATTTATTGAAAATTGTTCCAAAGTTCAAAATAGTTTTAGCGTCTTCCAACACCTACAATTAGAGATTTTTCTTCAATGTTCCTCCTGTCAATGTCAGATGTCAGATCTATCATTGTCAATGTCAGATCTTGAAAGAAGGTCATGTACAATTTTTCAAAATAATGAGGAGTTTTGGCATAACTTTACGTGAAATATAGGCAAATTGTAAACAATTGTTTTCTCAAAAAAAGCTCAAATTTGTTATTTACATTGTTCCTTGTATTTATCAAAGAATGGCAAAAGAAGTGACCCATTTTCGACCAACTCTCTGTATTTTCTAAAATTGCAAAAAAGTCATTACAAGCGAAAGTATTGAATTTTGAGATTTTTGTCTTAAATGATATGTTCTAAAATATTGATATTTAAAAATTCTCATGTATTTTTTTAAAAATAAGTAGTTTTCACATAATTTCTGTTTGAAGGTAATGCAATTAATAAAAAATCTTCAAAACATCTTTAAATTTGTTCTATGCATTTTTCCATGGATAGAACAAAGAACTTTAAAAAATGGCGCAGGCCTAATTTTCTTTAAATACTCTGACTTCTTTAGAATTGCGTATTAGAAATAAGAATAGAAGAGACAATTAGTTGTTTAAGCGTCGACAAAAATGAGTGGGAGCGAACCACTGCGAGGTGTAACGGTAAAGCTCGGGGCGAGTTTACTCCTTCGACGGGATTTCGTGTCTCGGCGCGGACAAAAACATTTTTGCTGTTTGGAATCACTTTGGAAGGTTTTGAAGTAGAATAATACTGGTGAGCCGTTAAAATAATGCGAGAAAGTATGTGCTGTTATAGCTTCACTGATTTAGTATAGAAAATGGTTAATAATGTTTATGACACCACAGCTTAAAATAAGTGCAGTCTTCGCTAACTCACTTATTTTATCAGTATATATTTTACACACCTATCACGATTAGCGAATTATCCGTAGAATTAGTTCTGACGAGTATCGTAAAACTAAAAGTATTCAACCTTTAAAGTCTTTGTGGGTAGATAAACAATAACTGGCAACATTGCGCAAACAATCGCTTATCGCAATTCCTGTAAAAGAAAAAAATCGTAATGGTAATTTTAAAATATTATTGAAATTTAAGTAAAACTTTGAACATTGGTTTTCGTGTTGTTCAGAATACTTGTACACTACAACGATGGTCAATGGATTTATTTATTTATTTACGTCAAAAACAGTTAAAAACTTTGTCTGAAGTGCTATGGGGAGAAGTTAATTTGAAATTACATTTATGTCCAGAAGCAAAACAAGGGGCTATCTCAGCATTTGCTCGAGGATCAGAGAAACTGGATGAAAACCTGATCGAGATGGGGGTCATTGACCCATAAGCTGAAGTACAATACTTTAGGTTATACAGGTTCTTTACAATTATACAATCCAAATGATATATAATACATTAAGTGTCATTGTTAAAATTAATATTACTTTCCTATTGGATGCTCGGTATAATCTCCAATTGTATACAAATAGTCGTGCAGCAGAAAAGATTTTACTTGGGACTTAAACTTTTGTATCAAATTTAATCGTTTAATGTCATCTGGCAAGGTGTAAAATAATGTACATGTATTGTATGTGGCTGTTACCTGATGAATATGATTACTACGTCGAGTGTTGTAGTTATAGACAACGGCGTTTGCTGAAAATATATTCTCGCCCTTAAGTAAGTCATTTTTAACAAAACCACTGATTCATATATGAAGAGACAAGGTAATGGTAAAATACCTAGTTTAATAAAGAGATGCTTTCAAGAATCACGTGGGTCGGCTTTGCTTATTATTTGTACAATTCTCTTTTGTAATCTAAAAGTCTGGGAGCTATAAGATGTATTTCCCCAGAATATTATGCCATATCTCAGATGCGAATGAACATTCGCGAAATATACACAACGAGCAGTGTGATTTCTCACAGAAATCAGCTTCTACAAATATTCGAAACAGCTATTAATTGAAGAAGATAAACTGAAAAAAAGTTTGCTATTATATAACGTGTTATTTATTTTTGTAGAATCTTTTATAATGTAGCACATTCGAATAAGATTGAAAAGCCACATAAATTGCGATAAAAATATTAGATAAAATATATTTATATTTTGGCTTACCAATAATTTTACATTCTTGTAACGATGAGGATGTTACGTTCCTTTCCTTTTACATACTTTGAAGTTACATTCTTTGTTTTGTGTTGTTTTAACACTTTTGAAATATGTAAAAAATAACCATAAATTGACGTTTCTTACTTCTAATCACGCACTTTCTTGTAAGAAACGCCTTTTCTTCAACAAGATGGCGTCAATCACAAATATTTTGCTTACATCAAAAACCGTAACTAATAAACGTTCGCGATTTGCACCAAGTATCAATTAATTTCGAGAACTAAATACAAAATAACTGTTTTATGAAACTTCCAGTATATTACCTTCATTTTTAATTGCCTGCATGTATAAAATCTACTCGCGACAGTATAGATGAGTATCAGGCTCTCCACTCCCCCCTCCCCAATCACATCAGTTTGCGCGGCAGCCAAGCTGCAACCTCCTCCGTGGACATCTGCGACCTCCTCCGTAGTCCGCCTCCAAAAGGAGTTATCTAACTTCAACTTTAATGAACAAATATGCAATATAAAAGCCTCTCCCAACAATGTTTCACAAACTCAAATTCAGTTTTCATGTTAATATAATTATATTAAAGTTTTTTCTTACTCTGAGCCTGTGGATTTTGTTAGTCCAATCTACTCAGCCTACCCCTAGGTCATATCTTTGTAAAACAAATAAAGATGTATCAATATCAAAACTACATTAGCAATTACGGATTTTGTGTTATTTTACATCTACATATGAAGTGATGATCATCAAATTCATGCATTTGGTGTCATCATCCAAATTTATCCATTTGAAATGATTTTTGTTTTGTCCTAAAAATTATAATAAAGTTTCTTTATTTTCAGTCCCAGAGGCACCTGAAAAAATTAAAGCCGTTGTGGGCTCTAATGATACTGTTATAATCAGTTGGCTTCCTCCAAGGCATCCAAATGGTATTCTCTCAAAATATACTGTATATATCCGAGTTCTAGAACAAGGTGAAGAGACAAAAATAATGAAGGCAACATTGCCTTCCCATCAACATTATTATAAAGCAGTTGGCCTAAAAAAGAGAGAAAAATATGAGGCATGGGTTACTGCCTCCACAAAAATTGGACAAGGTCTTAGTACACCAGTGATACAATTATCACCTAATTCAGTAGGTAAGGAAATAAGAATACCAGGTAGCTGCTTGTAAGCAGTGGTAACTGCTTGTAAGCAGTGATAACTGCTTGTTAGCAGTGGTAACTGCTTGCAAATATACAAATATTCATTAACAAATTTTAAAATTGTTAATGAATAAGAAACTAATGATATTGAAATGAGTAATAAAAGCAAATGGCAAAAGAAAATGTCCCTTTGAACATTGATATTTACACATTTGTTTGTATAATCATTCCTGAAATTCAAACGAGAAAAATCATAAAGTTCTCCAACATTACTACAATTGTTTAATCCATTTTGTGCAAGAGAATGGAAGATCTAATATTAAAAATAAAATAGAGATTCAATTTCTTTTTAGAAAAATTTAAAATGGTGTTACATTTTGTAATACACTGGCTCTGTAAGCATGTACATTGCCCAGCCCGGCCATGTTGGAAGAATTGCGGGACAATTTCAAATGTGGTTCCACGTAGTGCACAACAGTACAATTTGTTTTTGATTCCCATGTTTGTCACCAAGGACCGACCCAACATCAGTGTAAATTACTTTCTCTGGCCCCTGACTGAGCGAATATGGGCTCTTATGAGAATGGTAATTATATGTAAAGCCCGAGCCTTTCATACTTGTCCATTGCCTACTCCCCTTCATGGGCTGAACTGTTGAATATTTTCAAATAAGGCACCACATAGGCACCCAATGCCGCCATCTTCGCAAGCATTACCTAGGATCCTTTTACATGTCATACGAATCGTACTCGTGTCACTGCACACTGGGAAATTTCCACGTTTTGCGGCCCCATAGCAAATTTGAACCTGTAAACCTGCGTTTAAGACGCTCACTGAAGACGCATATGTTTTTCAAATAATTGTAGGGAGACATTTTTATTTTAAGTGAAACAAATGACATGGTGCGTTAAATTGTCTTTTGAAACAGCTTTCTTTCATTGAAAGATGCTTTATTTGTGAATCTAGCTAATCCTATTAAGTTTTGTTTTGTATTTTAATCGCTTTTTGAAGTCGGTAAAATTTTACATTTTGACTCTTTGTTTCTTGTCAATTGTATTAATCCAGAAAAACCTAGAAATTTATTTTTCTTATAGTGCCTATTTTACTGAACATAGTGAACTTGGTGTCATGATTGATATGACGTGAAAACACACATTGCAACAAACAAACAAAAAATAGTACGATTACACGAGCTACATCTATTTGTTTTGGCATCCACAGATAATTAAAGTGGCCTTCTAGATCACTCAGCATCACATCCAATGAATGCTAGTGGTTGTTCCTATAACAACTCTGAATTTTAACTATCTAATAGATCTCTCTGAGTGTTTCAGGTGAATGAGGTTGTGATATCTACAGTGTGTCATATCAGTGTCTGCATGATTGGGCAGGTATGAAATGTCTTTCACAAGAATTAAACACATTTATGACCACCAAATCAAGAAAATTTTCTCTATGAGACATTACCCCAAAGTTTTGACCATATTCTATTTGAATACAACAAATGAAATGAAGTATCAATACAACCAAGTAAAGTGAAAAATAACATAGGAAAACTGACACACATATGTAGTACGTGTGAACGTGATATTATCAAGACAATTGATATTTTATAACTATGTACTCGGTTAATTTACATCTTCATGTAGGTACAGTGGAATTCCTTTAAACAACCACTTCCTTAATGACCGAACTTTAAAACCGAACTTGACGCGTATGTATATCCAATGACGTCTATGACATTCATAGACTGACGTCAATGACAGTGTATAAACTATGTATTTTCGAACTATTTACCACGATTACCAACCACATTTTATGCTCTAAAATCTCACTAAGTGACGAAACATTGACTTCTCAAAAGTGTAAAGTTATGTTACGTAAAACTAAGAGTAACCGTCAAAAATTACGGGACGAAAACAAACTTCCTTATTAATAATACATTATAATGAATAGAAAATAATTTATTTTCTTTGATACTACATTACACTTTTTTCATTTCATAATTTCCTTTCATTTTCAGTATTATGTTCTCAAACTGAAATTCACAGTCAATTCGGGACGCGCGAAGTGATTTTAATAAGACTGAAGGATCCACTAAGTGAAATTTGGGGCTATTTGTGATTGGTTGGATCTTCCATGGAGGAAACCCATATAGCCCCTCTGATATTTATTGTACTAGTTTTGATACACTGCATTCTCGTAATCCAATAGCATGTGTGTCGAAGATTAGACCCATTGAGTCTGTCAAATTTTGTGAAATCATTTGATCGTTGCGTTTCAGTTTCGTTATGCTATACTGTATCTATTTTATGTATTATTTATTATATCTATATCTCACGTCATAAATAGAGTATTTGACATTTTTTTTAAATAAAAGTAGCCAACATGCAAATTGTATATGGCAATGAAGGCTTTCACGGCCGGAGTCAATATTAGTGAAAGTTTCGGGGCTGATAGGCCAATTGGTGTTTCAACAGTCGACAAACGAAATCAGTTTAGGAAAACTTACTTGGTGTTGCTGTATTCTGAAAATTCAGTTTTCATTACCATCTAAACCCCATTCAAAACCTTTTCGCGAAAACTATCGAAATGTAGATTTCGCTCCAATAGCATCACGTTTAAAGCCATCCGGTCGATTTTTAATTTGTTACTGCGTATTGCCACGTCCCATCCAAAACATTGTTCTTGGCAACAAATCCTTAAAGCATAAGTAATATTGCAAAAAAAGTTTCAATCTTCCTTCAGTTGCCCAAACGTTACAAGACAATCGTAGGGATGAAGGAAATTATGATATAAAATATTAATACGAGTAGGCAAGGGAAGCGGCCTCTGCTTTATGACCTTGAGACTCTGGCACGCTCATGGGTGTCCACGGCACAACATTCACTGGGCACGACAAGGGTTCACTTCAATAACTTACATCTCAGCGTTTTTCAAGAAACTGAACGAGGGGAACAAACGAGCGCCACATTCACTCAGCGCTATGTTGAGATCAAATCAACTGATTGATACATGTCGACTCCAACTTTATTAAAAACCTATTTCTTTCTTTAATTTCCTCTTTTTTCTCTTTATTTATTCCTCTCTTTCTCTCTCTCTCTCTCTCTCTCTCTCTCTCTCTCTCTCTCTCTCTCTCTCTATCTATCTATCTATCTATCTCTATCTATCTATCTATCTATCTATCTATCTATCTATCTATCTATCTATCTCCCTGTCCTTCTCCCTCTCCCTCTCGAAAATTGCAACGAGTTAACATTTCAAAACTAAAAACTGAAGGTAGAGATTTTTGCTCTAAACAAAGTATGTTCTAAAACTAGTGGTGCTAAAACAGCCCATACTCTCTCGCCCTCGGTAATGCTTGCGTAATACTATTTATACCGCAATTTCTCTCCAAATTAACCCAAATTAACATGTAAATATTTTTGTAACTCAAATTTTTGAAACATTGTAGATGTCCTTATTTCAAAATTAATATTTAAGAAACAGATTCCGTTAAGGAAAAAATTCTCTATATTTAATATTTTAGCTGTAGGAAGAATTCTAAACATTTTGAAGTTTTGCAATTTTGAAAAAATCAGGGTTTTTAACGAACATGACACTTGCACTTTTCCCTTAAAAGTACTTCACACTATCCAATATCAGAGTTTAATCAAAAACATCGGAGTAATTTTTTTCAAAATTTTGCAAATGTCCCAGAGGCTTCATAGAAAGTAATTCCAAAAATTAAATATCGACTTCAAATCAAGGGACTGCGACATCATCTAAATGAGTTACGGAATATCAATTTTGGAGAAAATCGGCTGAACTGTTTGGCCGTTAGCGTTGTTCACAGACAGATGGACGGGCGGATGGACAAAATACGTTTTACCGTCATTCGATTTTTAGGTATCAAGTTCCCACAAAACATGTATTCTGTCTACACCACGTATTAAAGGATTTTTTCTAAATTTCAGAACTGTAACAAGAGTTTTTCTGCCGAAATTCGCCGTTTTTTTCGCGCAGCAATACACAAATTTCTCTCATCTGTGTAAGAGGTAACGAGCAAGTAAAATTAGCCATTTAAGAAAGACCATCTACAATTTTTTGTAAAAATGCGTAGTTTCCGCTTAATTTCTGCTTGAAATTAATGCAACTAGAAAACATTTTTCTCAAAAACCACTCAATTTTTTCTTTAAATGTTTTCCACGGATTGAACAAAGGAATTACGCAGATCGCAGTTTGGTTGAACTCTGAATTTTTGAAAACTGCATTTGGAAAATAATAGTACAAACATTTAGATTTTTAAGCGTTGGCGCAAGCAAGTATACCAAAACGATTGCGTGATGTACCGTTATAGTTCTCGGTGATTTAACTCACTGGATTTAACTCAAGTCTTAGCTGAAAATTCGGAAAAATGTTTGCTGTTTGAAAATACTTCTGGAGGTTCATGTTGAAGTATAATATTGCGGTTCTGATACAAATAATGCAAGAAAGTGTGTGCTGTTGCAGCACCCCCAGTTTGAAGAAACAACACTTTCTCTTTGAATACCCCCCCCCGAAACGAATATTACTATCGAGATTTATTGAATAACTACATATTTTACTCTATACCGTACTAGTATACTAATATACAAGAAAGTAAAAATGTAAACATCCAATCATATGTAACTCTTTTAACTGAAACCTATTTACTTCTGTCATAACTATCACGATTATAGGCCATTTTTGTCACCTGAATCCTACGTATAAATTGGCTGATTATATATTATGTTCTACTGTGTATTTCATTAAAACACTAGCATTTGGCGGAGAAGAAGCTGATCAGACTTTTGAATTTAATCATCAGTCTACTCAGTCATTTGCCACCAAACTGGGGGTGTAAGTAATGTGCCACCAATTTAATTTGAAATGAATAATAATTTTCACAGACATCCTTTCTTTAGAGTATATAGGATTTTAATATTTTCTTGTGAAATTTTTGTCTAATTTGTTAACAGCAAAGAACTAATAGTCTGCAGCAGCAAAAATGCTTTTCTACAAAATAGCACGCACACTGCAGAAGAATGACAAATAAAAACTCTCGGATAACTCAATAATAAATTAAACATTATAAGACAAACATTATTCACGAATATTGCAATAATATAGCATAGTATACATAGAGTCCAAGAGATTTTTAGATACAAGAATATAAAAAATTGCTGTTCCGTAACACTACATATTTAATGTCGGACGACTTCTTCTTTTGAGCATTGCTATAACATGACGTCAGCTGTTTCGTAAGCAGTGACGCACTGAGTATGAAGTTTGAATCTGTACGCGCAGTATGAGAATAGGCGGAATAACACAATCAAATATTTGCATTTTTCCGACAAAATCGAAACTTTTTCTAGAATTTTGATTTTTCCCATGTTCTTGGGTATCTAAAGGCGTGAAGTGCAGTGACGTTATGAAACTGAGAGAAGTGAGTGTGTAAGAAAGACCTTACAGCTCGCTGTTTCGCAGTGCGGTGAAGTGAAGTGTGGTGAAGTGGAGTTCTATGAAAGATTGCACGGTGAAATGTTCACGTGAATTTGTAAAGTTTGTAGATTTTGTAAAGTTGTTAAGTTCTGTAATGTTAAGTTAGTGTATTCTGCCACCAAGTTCTCACACTTAATTGCAGAATTATTAATAAATCTTAATCTTAATCTTAAAGAAAACATCAACACTTCTCACATGGCTGGAAGCTGCATAATTTTCTTTCGATTGCTGCATGCATTACAAATTAGTAATGTAGATACTTTGTATTTGTTTCAGTTCCAGCTGCAATTGTTTCCTTTGGTCAAGTTTTCATTGTACCATGGAAAATGGATTTAAAATTGCTTTGTATATGTGTGGGTGTGCCAAAGCCATCAACAGAGTGGAAACTTGGAGACCTTAAATTACATAGTCAACCTAGGTAAGAAGAGTGTATTAGATTTCATTATCTGAGAGTGCCTAAATAAAGTAAATATCAATGGATTTTGTTTTACATTTTAGAATTCAAATAACTTCTGAGAACACTCTCATCATTGAAAGTGTACAAAGGACCAATGAAGGAAATTATTCTTGCATTGCCAGAAATAGTTTGGGAACAGATTCCATTGTTTATTCATTGCAAGTTCAAGGTAGGTGTTGTCATATTATTTAATGTTTTATTGCTGTTAGTTTACGGAAAATCGAAACGCGAGATAGAAACATTAGAGTTATGAGTATATTTAAATACTTTATTTTTGATCAACTGTAACATGAGTGGGTGAACAGACGTCTTTTACTATGTACAGTCTTTCGCATATATGAATGACCATGTGCAATGAGAGCACGATATGCAAACTACTTTGTCCATACGTCAAATGCTTTCTCTCCTTTTGAAAATGAGTCACAATTATTTTTATCGCGCGCTCATGAATACTTATTCCGAGGCTTTCAGTTTTGAGAAAAGTATACTACAAGCTCCCTATGCAATGACGACCAATGTATATTTCAGTTTGAGATATAATACATGAGAACTTCGACATCGCCGACGAAAACTAGCGCTGCTAATATCACCTATCATTTGTAACGGTTACGTAATATGATAATATTGCAATTGGTATCCTACGGACCTTCAGACACCACGTGAAAAAACATTCTAACGCCCTAACACTGTGGGCGTTCTGCCGGAATATTGGCAGGCGGCATGCATAGCGTCAGGGCGGGTCAAAAATGATGGCGAAACTATCCTCCCATTCGACTGAACTCAACCGATCTCCGGTGTTGGAGACAGTCGTCTCTGCTCGGCGGCAGAGCTCGGAGAATCCTGTGTTGGCCCTCTGAATTATTTTGTTTAGATATATGCGAAGTTCGAGATATTGTTCGTAGTTCATGGCTGTAGTTCGTATTTTACGTCTAGCATATTTGTGTGGCTGATGTGACTGTGTGACTAATTATAAGCAAGAGTTAGCACCAAAACTTAGCAGTCATCTTTTTCTTTTAACTTTAGGAACATTTATCTTTAACAAAAATAGTAGTACATGATCATTTCTACAGCACTATATACATTGTTTGTTAAGTTAATCACAAAATTGTTAACTGTTTGTTAATCACAAAAATAACTACAAAACTACCAAAAGGGTTAACTATTTAAATGTAAAAAAGGTATAACTCAAAAAATGTCTCATTTGTTTCATAATATAATAAAAATTCTTGTTTAAAAACGAATGACTGTATATCAGATGAGCTGATTTGCGATAACTAAGGTTTAAATGTAAAATATTTTAAAAAATGAACCCTGTAAGTAAAATAGTTTTTTAGATATGTGTACCTAAAAATTATAAAATTAACATGGGCAACATAGGGATTCATTTTCCCCGCAAATATTAGTATAAAACTGGGGGAGGGTAGTACGATTATGAAGCCGTGTGCGGATATGAAATGCGATCAATAAATTCCACCACAAATTTCTCTAATGACGAGGTTTAATCGTAATCACCAGTTTTTTCTTTCAACCTAGTTCACACGCGAACGATTTTTTAGGAGCGAGGGGAAAAGCATTACGTCGGCTTCAGAGGTTCATCGATTTTTAGATTCGGGTGCCACTATTGACTATCAAATTATATCACTACACCCCTTCGACTTGAATTCAGGTCTCGCTAAGGACGGGTTTTGAGGCAATGAGGACGGGCAATGACGACGGCAGTTGCTATCGATTTCCATGATTATTTACTTAAACGTCTTAGTTGAGTTATGTAGTAATGTTACACATTTGATTCAAACAACTGTCAACCTCTTCGAATATATGCGATATATTTAAATCATAAAGCTACCAAAAAAATCTATTAGAACCCTATTGCTATAATGAAGCTACTTAAACCATCCACGTTACAACTTCAATGGAAAATCATCGTATCATTTTATTATAAATCCAGCTCTTTTGGACGCATGGATAGAGAGGTCCACATTTGTGAATCCTAATGAAAGAACTGCGTCCGATTTTACTTGGTTTGCCAAAAGAACGGAAAAAACTTACTTCTCTTTGCTACAACTCAGAGTCAACTTCTTAGAAAGTAGCTTCGACTTTTTACAGAAAGGATAGTTTCCTTTGAAACCAACTCACTCCAAATACTCTCATTATTTGGCGTTGACCTGCTGCAGCCTCGTTAGCACTGAAACCAGCTCAGCTCAGCGGAATGAATTCAGTCCTGAGATGTCATCTGATTTAACGTTCTTTCAATCAAATCGGGTGCGTTAGAGTGTGACCTTCCCTGCCAGTCGGTTGCTTACTTCCGTCAGTCCCCACGTACTGAATTTATTTGTCTTAAGCAGTTAGAATAAAATTTCACTGTGCATTTCCTAAATAATACAAAAAATAACAATGTACTACAAATATAAATGCAATTTTAATTTTTCATATTTTGGCATACTATTTTAGCACATAACGTACGTACGTTAACGTACGAAGTATAAAGTGGTTTGAAAATTGCCTTCAGATCTTACAGGGACATAATGATGCAATTTCTGGGAATGTGTAAATTGCTGTCATTTATGCAATAATAGCAATGCTATATGGGCAATTCGAAGAGTCAGAGAGTTATGCCTGCCTTACAGTTCGTTGTCAACATTAACATACTGAAATTTTGTTGATCTGCAAAAATGTTTGCGTAATGTAAAACAGCAAGTGACATTACATTACTATACACTGAGTGTCGCGTAGTCAATGGAAACATCACTTGCAGCATTTCTCCACGGTCATTGCTTTCGTACAGGGATGATTTCACCTTCGAAGAATCTAACTGACGGTCTCTCATCGTCTGTATCGAAAGTTTTGTGTACATGAGGCACGTATTATTTCTTCGATGACCAGAATATTTTTACGATTTCGCAAGAACAAAATATCACACACGACGACAAAATACCACATTGTGACGCAGCTGTCTTTCAGAGGTCCAAGGTCAATTTTGAATAATCTTGCACAGACGATACTGCATGCAACAGGGGAAGATACACAACACTGCGAATAATCAATATCAATATTTTCACGGAAATGCGCATTTTGTTTGCTCTTGATAACGAAAGTTGTATTATACTTTCTCATAAACATTGGACAGCGAAAGTAATACAACAAAAACACGAGGGCGAGATTTTGCGATGTTATAATATTACGTAACAAATAATACGGCTAGGAAAATATGTGCTGTTGCAGCTCCACTAGCTTAATTTATTTTCAATTAATTGCATCAAAAACAATAAATAATTTTGTGACGTTTGTTGATAAGAGAAATCTACAATTACTGCCTAAAAGCTGAAAAGAGTGGATCAAATTCTCTGTGGAGCCAACACAAGTGAGATATAATCCCAATTAAGAGCGGGATTATTGCTCCAAACCTATAAACATTACAATGGTCTTAAAACTCATACAATATGAACATTTATTTTTAAAGAAATAATTATTCTTGTCGGCGTAATGTCCATCTCCGTTCAGTTTTTGGAAATAACATACTAGAACATGTTATTTACATAATATTTATTTGTCCGTTCCCACTCATTCGTGTATTGTGACAAATATAATCCCTCTACTATTGTATCATAATATTTGCATGCTTTTCTTAGATGATATAAATATTACTTCATATTTAACATTCATAAAACAAAAACTGTGTGAAATAGACTAATAAACCAATATTTTTAAGCTAATATAACATGTCTGATAATTGTTATGACTTTAGTCTCACCTGTAATCTTATATGCTAACAATATCAATGCCATTTTTTCTCCTTAGTGCCTCCAACTCCTCCTCTACTGCTAGCTACAGCCGTGACTCTCACTTCCGTCCAACTGCAATGGAAACAAGGAGATAATGGGGGAGCTGCAGTGAAAGGATTTTTACTTTCATACAGACGAGATTATGGCGAATGGGAGGAAATAAGTGTTGACAGGCGTGCCACTACATATCTGTTAGATGGTTTGTTATGTGGCACGCGTTATCAGTTTCGTCTTGCAGGTAATATAGTCATGCAACCGTTATTGTCTTAATTCATAATCCACACATGCAAACATTAACACATATAAATAAATATATAAATACCGCGATCTCAGATGCATTTCATTCGCTTTAGATCTCAGTACATAATAAGGACGTCCCGAAAAGAGATGAATCTGTCAGAATATTCTTTGATTCGAATCTTTTTACTCACTTTATAGTATAGATATTGTAATTCACATAGTTTAATGTAATAAAATATACCTTACATAATGGTCAATACAAAAGCACTTGCTGACCTATTTTTAGAGCTCTTAGATAAACAATTATTGCCTGTGATCTCAATTAGACCTTATACATAATCAAAGTTTTCTGCGAAGCTTGTTTTTTATAGAGTTCTTAGTAGGTTTTTTTTTCATCCTTGCCATTTCCCGTTTTTACGGGATCGGTGTTAATGGAAGCGGGCTCAAGTTTTATTAATTTTCAGGACAATCAATTTTACTCTGATTTGGCGATGTTCTTACGGCCGGATGCTCTTCCTGACGGGGGGCACACAACATTTCACATAGACAACTCACACAATCCCGAAACACACAAAACCATGCCAGAGGCGGGACTCGAACACACGATCCTTCGGTCCTAGATCGATAAGGCACTACTGCTTTAGCGATCTCGGCTACCCGGATCGACTTATGAAATTCTTAATATCGCACTTAATTAAATAATTGCATATCGATTATACCCTTCTCACACAAACATTCGACTTTCTCTAAGACTCATTTTTGGTACCCATATCTTCCCTTCGAACATAAATGCACTAACGTGTCCTCATTAGTGACGAGTGTCTTTGCAAATGACTCTAAGTGTTCTTTACAGAAGTGAAACGGTAAGTAGCACCAGAGTGGATATTTCAAATTAGTTTCGTTATAATAAATTTGTAATAAATAAAGAAAAATATATATTGTCATGGAAATAGGAATACCAGAAAACCATTAACATGATACTCTGACACAAGCAATCAGGGCAAATACCAATACAAATTAATATTCTACTGATAGAGATCAATTTTACATATTTCTTTTACTTTTAATATGGCTAATTCTGTACTATATAGATTAAAACATCTCTGTACATTAAAACAATGCTATAAAAATATAATCACTGGCGCGTAATTTATTTTTGCAGTTTTCTTTATTTTCAGAATAATGATTTTAGCCACATAGAATAATGTATCTTGATACTGCAAAAATGTTGAGGTAAGGCTGCATATAACACAATTGTGGACAATTGTGGTGTGTTAAAATGCGTTGGATATGAAATTGCGTTTTGTCAACGGATTCCAGTTGTGCGAGTCAAAATTTAATAAGTGCACATCACTAGAGAAGAAAACACTAAACCACTTCAGGGACAAACTTGTCCAAGAATATATCAATACAGGAGACAGTTGCAAGTGAGATGCAAGTTTAGAGTATTTTATTAATTGCGTTGCGGCGATTAATAATAATAATAATAATAATAATAATAATAATAATAATAAGTAATAAATTCAAAAAGTCTGGTAACGCAAGGCTCAACGCTCGTAGACCATATCGACGAGTACATTGGACACCATCGCGACGTTGCTAGACTACAATGGTGTTCTGAGCGATTGTCATGGAACTTGGTGCACTGGCAACGAGTGATCTTCAGTGATGAGAGTCACCTGACTTTTGAACCAGCGATATGTTCACGAGGAGTAGCCGTACCTCTTGTAAACACTCTCGCCAGTGCTCTCTTTCAGCAAGACCATGCGTATCCTCATTTCGCAGCTATCTTGAGTGATTGCCTGAAAGTCATTCGGGCTCTGGCATAGCCTACCATATCGGCAGTATATTTTCAATAGAAAATGTGACTTGATAAAGGGTGTGTTATTCAGCATCCTCCCTTACCGTAAAATAGGGAGGAATTGCAGGTAGAAGTCAATCAAACAGTATGAGACAGAGTAGCATAGAAGATCATTACGGATCCGAACAATTCGATGCCATGAAGTCTGGAAGTGTTTTATCGTACACCAAGCTGGAATACTCGGAATAACACAACGTGTTTGTGTAACGTATTAAGATGCACTCTTATCATAGTCAAATTGGAATCATTTATCAGTGAACTTGAACTTTTTGCCAAATAGCACATCTGTCTGAACTCCCATTCTACATGCTACTTTTTCGGGGTGTAGTAAATTATGACTTTAAGTGTTTCCGAAATGTTAATGGGGTGTATATCACCAAAACTGCACCAGTAATGCATTCTCACACATATTGTTTTTGCAGCGTTTAATAAAATTGGAAGTGGAGCAGCAAGCAAACTAGAAACAGCAACAACTAAAGGTGGTAAACCTAAAGAACCATCTGTAAACCCATTTCTTCAAGTGAACCGAACTTCAGTCACTCTTTTCTTGTCAACATGGCAAGATGGAGGGTGCCCCATTTTGTACTTTGTAGTTGAATATAGGAAAGGAAAATCCGATTGGACACTTGGTAAGTTCATGGCATATTATATACGTATTCGACTGTAGACACCCTTCATAGCATTGTAATATATTGTTACATTACTTAAGAGAAAAGTTTATATTTTATTAATTTCACATTTTAATGAAAAATTCAGTATTTATGTTACAAAAATCTTACAAAACTTTCTTTGGCATAAAAATGCTGCGTTTTATTTTTTCAGTGTCTAACAATGTGCTGCCACAACCTAAATTTCCTATTATTGATATGACACCTTCCACACAGTACACATTACGAGTGACAGCTCACAATAATGCTGGGTCTACTCAGGCAGAATATAAATTTACAACACTCAATAATGCAGGGGGTAGGTATCTTACTTAAGTATTGTTTTCTGTCTTTAATGTCAGCTCTCGTCAAGGAGTTTCTCATTAGGAATTCTCAGAAACTTTGTATACAATTTTGTTATTTTCTCTGAATCATTTTATTCTTGTTTCAGGAGAACATTTACCGGAAACAAAACAATCTGATAATTCAGATGAAGTACCATTTTATCGAGATAGCCATATGGTGATCCTGAGCATTGCTTCGCTTGTTGCAGTAATATTAGCAATGGCAGGAGTATGCTTCTGCCTTCGCAGAAGTATGTTGACTCACAATTATATTCTTCTATGTTATTCTTTAATATCATTGCGAGGTATAAGAGACTGATAAATTGATCCATTGGAAACAAACTTTTTCGGTTGTCTTTTAACGCTTTTATTTTCTAAAAGTTGCCAAAATATTTTTGTGTGATTCTCGAGAAGAAAGGCGAAGTTAATTTGTTGTTTCACTAGCTTCAAATCTTCCAAAAGGGAGAATTGCTTTACAATATTTTGTACAATTTGAACAAATACACTAGCGAAAAAAAGGATTGCAACACCGGGAAGGTGTAGGCGGTAAGGGACGTTAGCGATGGGGGTCGAAGAAGCCTTCATTAACATTTCACGCATGACTGCGCCCTACAACGAAATGGCAGCGTTACGAATGCGGACTTGTCATTACTCCGCAGCTTTAGAAGGCGCTGTTCACTGCGATGAGGTGTAGTCGGGACTTAGGTATGCCATGACGTCGCACTCGTTGGTCCTTTAAGCAATTTAACCACTTTGAGCGGGATCGAATTGTCGACCTGCGCGAAGCCGGGTGGACCTTTCGACATATTGCAAACCACGTGGAGTGTGATGCGACATCGGTGCTGGCGGTGCGGGCGACGATGGGTTGCCCTTAGCCGTAAACCCACTTCGAGGAGACCGCGGAGCACAGACGAACGTCAATATCGACGCAACGTGAGACCTGTGTTATCAGATCGTTCGGCCACCCACGCCAAGATGCAGGCACATGTGGCCCCCAACGTGTGTTCACGCACCGTTCGGAACCGGTTACTTGCTGCAGGGTTACAATCGCGCATACCACTAGCCCGACTGCCACTCACGCGGAACCATCGTTTGGCACGTTTGGCGTGGTGTAATGTGCGATGTGCGGGTCAGCTGGGAGACGGAATGGCGTGCAGTCGTGATTAGTGATGACAGCCGCTTCTGCCTGCACGTCAGTGGCGGTCGTGTGCGTGTGTGGCGTCGCACAGGCGAGCGCGTGCGGGCGCAGTGTTCGTCAACGTCACGTAAAGTCCATCCCGGGAGTGATGGTGTGTGGTGCCATCAGTTGCAACGCGCGTTCGTCATTGGTGTTCGTGGAGGGGTCCTTGACCAGCGCTGGATACATCCAGCACGTTGTGCGGCCTGTGCTGACACCTTTCTTGCAACGGGAGGGTGGTGCGTTCTTCCAGCAGGATAATACCCGCCCTTACACTGACTGCACTTTGCAACACGCTCTCCTTGATGTTCGTCAACTGCCCTGGCCGGCTCGCTCACGGGATTTTTCCCGGATCGAGCATGTGGGATATAATGTGCCAACGCCTGACCCGTGCTACGACTCTAGCAGCACACAACTAGCACAACCGCAGGACCCTATTCGCCACCTGTATGATGAGATGCCAACCCGCATCAGGGCTTGTCATACTGCCCGCGGCGGATACACGCAGTATTGATGCGGCGTTTCCAGTCCATGGTTCTCTCTGTTTGTGGTCATGCGAGTCTCACATGGCTTTGCCCATGTAATCATGAGTAGTATTCTGTCTGAATGTGCTGTATCTGTGCGGAGAAATAAATTGTACAATTCAATCGGGGTGTCGGAATACTTTTTTCCGCCATTGTAAATAAATGAACATTTGAGACTCTGAACTATATAGAGAGATATGTCTTCGAAATTTGAGAAGATGCGAAGTAATAAATGAAATAAAAAATTGAATATTATTACCGTTCAAGTTTGTCGAGAATGCTTTGTACCCAGCAGTCTTAATATCATAAAACTTTCCACTTCATTTATGCCTGTATTACTTATTTTACTAATTGTCTAAATCTCTTTTTTTACAAAAACCTTTTGTTTTCTATCATTTTCAAAAACTCATTCAACAACGTTTTACTTTTTCGTTTACGTACTACGTATGCACGTAGTACTTAGTAAAACTGATGTCGAGATTTTAACGGAAAAACACGTTTTGAGATCCCCTAATACCAAAAAGTTGTTTTATTTCCAAACGTGCGTCTGTCTGTTTGTCCGTCCGTGTGTGAACAACACTAGGCCTTAATAATTCAGAGTATTTTTTTATGAAATGTATATCCCCCGAATTTTCAAATGAATATACTTCAAAATGAGGTTCAATCTGACCCGACTCGAGTCCCCGCGAATTTGAAGCGAATTCTTTGTATTACGAAGGTATGTCATATGAAGCCCCAGGGCACATTCAAATTTTTTCTCAAAAATGGAGCCAAATTGTTTCTTTACGTTTCTTGTCAGAATAGAGTGAAATTCACTTATGAAGAAGGCATAGGTTCGATTTCCATTTTTTACCCCTTGTACAACTACTTTATTGAAGCTAGAGATTTTTTCTCGACATTACATTTGTTCTCCATAACCAATTTTTCCATTAATGGCTTCTACTTTTTTAAATATTATAAATTTTAGTATTTTTCGAAAATATCAAAAATGTATTTCACGCCATTAATATTTTCATTTCACGTGTTTTCTATAATATAATATGTTTGCGAGTACAAGAGCTTCAAAATATTTTTATGAGGTTGCACGAAAACTCAAATCTTGTCTGTGAAATTAGTTCAAAATTGAGAACTTTTAGAAACGCTCAAACGAAATTTTTAAAAAGCGGCACCAATTTTCTCAATGAAAATTGACATTTAGAACCAGATTTTACGTTTCTATCATATTCCAACAGTCATATTTCCGCTTCACTTTTAGGAAACCAAGAAATTGAGAAAATGTAGGGGGAGGCAGTAAATTAAAAACCACTATTTCCTCGATATAAATATTACATGAAAGTAATCGAAACTAATCTGATATTTGATAAGTGCTGTAAATACTATTTACTGTATCATTTTCTGAAGGTTTAATTAAATTTGAGAAAATTGTTCTCTACTGAGCGCGATGTAGGTAGAATTTAATTGTAAACTAATTTAGGGTGGATGGGCTTAAGAAAGAGGACATTAAAGCTGTGAGTTTGAGACCCGCATAAAACATTAATGCTTTGTCTTCCTGGTGTAGTGGTGGTTGGGAGGGTATTCCTAGTCCCGCGTGCATTTCATCTATACCCTAATCCATTCGTAATCTATTGGTGTGGCAGGAACAGTGTGTGAGATGTGTGCGTAATTGAGGAAGTAGATCCTTACACGCAGAATAATGGCACCGAGATGGGAAACTTGGCACCGAGATAGGGCCAAGGTATACCATGCGTAAATAAGTAAAGGTACAATGTCGACATAGGTCTATGCGATATACAGGGAGCACGAAGGTGCTCTTCAATGGGAATGTCCACAGAGAAGTGGTAGGCATCGCCAGAGGCCCTGGTAGATCAATTAGGCGCCGATAGATTGCATTTGGAGAGAGGTGGGACCAAACCTAGAAAGTAATCCGAGACTGAATAGAAAAGGAAAGTAGCTTGTACGAGAAAGCTTTTGCCGTTCTGGAACACCACTAGTTCTGCAATGTGATACTGTTCATCACAAAACAAGTAAATTTGCTCATATGTTAAGTTCTTAGAATATTGTTTCTTCGGCGTTTCAAAACTACATTTGTAAAATGTATGAAAACAAACATGTGTCAAACTGTTCAATTTTAACTTAACGGCTGTAAATGATAATTTACTCATTTGAAATAAGAACCACTGGAAACAAACTTGGTAATTAACCAAATTTGCTACTAGTGCTTACTATGGATTCAAATAAATAAATGCATTAATTTTTCACCAACAACTAATTTTTTAATGTTGAATTTGAAATTTTTGTATATGTTATTCAGTATGTATAGTATTTTTCTATTAATGCTTGTATTTTTTGTATTCTTGATTGAAAATAATAGAATTTTACACCAACATTGAACCATACAGTGCATTTACATTTTGTATTGTGACAGCTGTCTACAAGTATTTATTTAGTATCCTAGAATAATAATTATGAAAATGTGCAGTAAATATACATTTAGAATTCTGCAGTGTTTCATGCTACACTTTCACAATACCAAAATAATTCAATACTCTAATGATGTTGCAATTTAATTATCCTAAATTTGTAATTTATGTTGCAAAACTTATAATATATCCCTAACTTTTAAGTGTTGTTCAACTCTTGATACGTTAAATGATTTATTACAATTTGTATCACTATTTAACAGAACCGGAATCTGAAGATATGAGTCTTCATGAATCTCAGACTGCTGCTGCTCTGGATAACAAACAAAATATGGAGCAAAGAGAACAATATTATGCAACTGTTCGTAAACCAATACAATCCCCAATGCATGATATGAGTGGTTTAGAAAGAATACCAGGTATGGAATGAAATTTACTTATTCTCTTCACTTATCATTTGCTATTTTTATATGATGAAGTTACTGGTCATAATTCTTGTTACTTACCTTATGTAGTTTTCTGTAGAGAAATGAAGTGTGATTTATAATGTTCATGACAAAACTTGTAATTCCCGAAACAGCAAGTTCTAATTATACAAAATTTGTTAACTTTCTTTATTATGATTCTAGAAATCTAAATTGCATAGAGGGTTCAAAATTGTTTAGGTAATGATGTTCTGCTGATGTAGTTGTTGTCAATACATGGTGGGAATTCTTGATTCATGACATCCACAAATATGGAATATCCTAATAAAGAAAACCTAGCTTTTGATATAGAAACTGTAGTGTCCTATAGATAGACTTAATGGTAAAATGTAAGTAATTAAAAAATTTTCACTGCATTATTTTAAGAAAGCAAAATTGAATGTCATATTTTGTTTTGACCAATGTAGTCAAACGTTATTCAGTACAAATGGATTTACTAAGTTTTATCATGAATGAAAGTTCAATTTGTTTTATTTTCCATGAGCACTTTCTGGTTTTTCTGCATGGCTTACATTATATATGCAAAAAATTTAATACTCTCTCAAGTGTGTTATAGCAATTATTATCATTATTTTACATGACCATTTATATCTTGTTCTTAACATTTCAAATTCTATTATTTTACAATTGTTTTGTACTTTAACCTTTCATTATTTGAATAATCCTTCTTTATGTCTGCTTCATAGTAGAATATTTGACAACAAAATATTAACTTTTAACTCATGAAGAAGAGTTGCATTTTAAATTCAAGAAGAATTATAATTAATTATTTGATTTTTTCTTGTTCAGGATCATATTAAATTCTACTTTTGGAAACAGTGGTAGGAGTAACAATATATTTATGTCATTTTAAAGAATCATTTTCAGGAGCCAACTCTAAAAAATGAAATAGACGTACCGAAAATTCAAATTTAACATTTAGAAGTAATACATATTGTCTTAATCACATGCTGTCTTCCATTACAGGCAGTAATTATATTACTGAAAAGTATTCAGAAATGAAAAAAGACTGTTTGTAATTTTCACAATTGTTAATTTGATACAAATCGAAATTTTATCAAAATGAAATTGGTTTATTCCCTATTGTAAATTAATAATTCCAACATATTTCCAAAACTTACATTTTGCCCATTATATAACATAGAAGAATATGGCTTCTTTAGTTTGTTAGCTACCCAAGAGAAGATACATGGAGCCATCTGAAGAATGTACTACATTGCCTGAGCTATCAGGAAGAGCTAGCTCTGCGGCTACTGCAAACTTAACAAAAATAAGATGTGAATTCAATAAGATAATTTTATATCACAGCAGAAAAAACAAGAATTTTTTTTTCAGAAAAGTCTGTGACTGTTGTATAACTTCAAGACATAATTAGTCAACAGTTCGTTTCAATGAAGAATGAAATCTGTTTATCTTTAATGCCTCATTTATTCTTTCAGTTACTTCAACCCTTGGAAGAAAATCTGAGGCAGAATATTTCTTTCACAGTGCACACCTTTCACAGAATACATCAATTGATGGTGTAACATAAACATCAGAAAAATTACATACAATAATTTTTCAAAAAAATTGTGTATAGAAATGATTAAAATTGAACTCTACTTCTGCAACTGCTTCAGTTCTATTGCAGCCAAGCACCTTTTCAAGAATATACATGAGTCTATTATTGAGCTAATACAAAGTGAAATGCTGATTAAATATTGAAGAATGAAGATGTGGGAAATCTGTCCACTATTACTTATGCCAATATCCTTTAGATACATAAAAATGAATCTCCCTTACAAAAGTATTACTATTTGTGTGTTGACTCATTTGCTTGTGTTCTCTTAAAACTCTCTAATATTTGTATTGCTGGCATGTTTGTTTATTTAAATGTAATGCTAGTGACAGCCATCCTAAATGGCGTAATGGTTAAATTCTTACACATTTGTTTTTGCACAAGTGCAATTTTTTTCATGAAGAAAACATTTATCTTTAAATGAAACAAAGGGATCTAACCATAAGTTTTTGTCAACCAATGTATAGACGAAGTATGTAGGTTGCATGGAACGGAATACTTAAGACCATACTACATTAGACAACTAATTTTTATCAACACCGAACATGACTTTCCATGGGAAAAAAAGAAATGACCCCAGAATTTTAAAAGCAAGCTGAAAAATGTTTTCTCCTTTTACATATGAGAGTGATATAACATAAAGTCATGCAAACATGGCCGGACATCTCTTTTGAAACTGCAAGATTAGGGAATCTGAAATATTTGTTTTATTGGATACTTATATCAAAATTATACATATTATATGAAGAATCTACATTAATATAAATGTGTGTGTGCATGGAATGGCATCCAGATTTTCTGGATTATAAGTTTTTCCAGATTCCATATTTGCAACCGACAGACATGAAAAATGACATACCAATGAAAAAATACATAATAAAAGAATAGAATATGATTTGCATCAATTTCCAGTCCATGGAATTGTGAAATTCTATCAGAGCAGATTGTATTTTAAATGAAGTGCTTTCTTTGTTTTTGTACTGACAAGATGGCATTGAAAATTTCAAGACGAAATTAAAAGAGGAATTATGCAAGTTTTGCTATTGACTGTGAGTTTACATTCGAATGAAAAGTTACTCTTTTATATGTGCTGAGACTGAGAGCAGAATTTAAATTCGTCAGTAAATAAGGCAATAGCATGCAATCCAAGAGCAATTTAGTAGACTAATAGCATTTCAAGATTTTTTAGTTTTGGTATTACAATAATGTTTGTGAAAACCACCATATTAAGGTGAATTCTGCAGACAAAAATCTGTTCCTGGAATACAAAAACCTAGACAAATATAAACTGCAATTTGCTGGCATCTTGAAAATTGGCATGATGTACTAATGTTAAAACTCTGAATATTATTAAACGGGAAATTCAAAGAAGAGTCATTGGAATGCAGCTTCATTACACATAAGGTAACGTACTTTGAAACTGCACATCTTTATCAAAACATTTATAGATTAACAAGACTTTTTTTTCTTTTCAAAACATATTTTCAAACAGATTTGTAATTTTACAGTATTGAAGTGTTCAAGGCATTTACAAATTGAGCTGCTTCATGTGTTCTCAGAGAACAAATGTATTTACAGAAGTGCCAAAGTTATTAAAATAATTTGTTTCACAACTTATCCAAATCAAGCTATAATCAAGAAAATATGGATTGATACATAGGCTGCATAAAAAACACTAGCAATATGTCTTTTCAAATTATGTTCATTCTTCGCTTTTCAGCATTGTAATATGTTAATTTTATTAGCTGAATATCTAAAAGACATGTTAATTTTGATATATGATAATATGCAATATCTTATTCATTACTTGTGTGGCTTATCAGTTATTATTGAGAAGATATGAATAAGAATATTGAAGAGTGAAGTATTTACAACCCAACATCATTTTCCTATCTTCAAATGAAAATGTTAATAGTGAACTGAAAAGAAATTAAAGTTTATTGGAAGCTACGATGAATTTTAGAAACCCATTTTAAAATAAACAGAATAAATTTTCAAAATAAACAATACATTTGCACAGTTGGAACTACTCATTAATTTTCTTATGGCCATCACAATGGAAGTGATATCTTCAAGAACAATGATGTTATTATAACAGAAAACCTAACACTGGGGCCTACTCGTGGATCTTTGCGTCGAATGCGGATTAACCAGACCTCAGCCTTTCAGTGATTCCAGAAACCATCATATTTGTGTAGATCGGCCGTGCTACAGGGTCTTGGCCAGCTGAAGACACTATAAGATGTGAATCTCTGAAACTAATACCTTTTTGTCTTTGTTAATTACGAAATTGAAGAAAACAATATTCAGGTGATTTAGAGTCACTGGCAAAGTAACATTGCAAGCCTGAACGCAGATCTTGAAACTAATTTCATTTTCAAATAAGTTTCGTCATGGAAAATCTGATTGGGGCAGGGGAATCAAGGATCATTTTAATTAAAAGAATGATTCCTTATTTGTACCTGACACTAATGTGGTTCTAGTAGGGTATACTCTACTTGTGACTATTCTGTAGTGTTCTCACCTGTATTGTTCAAGAATGACTTTTGCACAAAACAATGCACTTCGATAAATAAATGCATATCGATTTCAAATTGGTAAGAAGTAAGATGTGCATAATGGAGCATTTCCACTAATCCACATAAAAGCCAAACAGTCCAATTGACCCAAGAATTATAACAAGTTACAGTGTTTTGGGATGTTATGGAGTTGCATTCTCTTGCAGTAAAAACCGGACGCCTAAAAGAAAGTTCTAACTTCACTTGAATTCCATTGAGTGCTACGAAGGAACCTTTTGACGCAAAATAAAAAATTCACGAACTGCAATATACTCTACACTGCTCATTATGTTTTTGGAACTTCGCGAAGATTATTACTCATTACCCTCATTTCGTTGTATAGTAAATATTGGGACAAATCTGAATCGCGACTCGCGACAGTAGATAACCATGTTAACTGTTACTCTGTTTGCTGAACGTTCAAATTTTTGACGTGTTTTGGAGAACATTCCAATATCAATTTCATTATTAATGCACTTAAATTCCTGACATACAAAATGAACAGTAAGTAAAAAATATATATTTATAAAGTTCATGATCAAAGTATGATACCCACAGTGATAATGGTTTTTTGAAATGTGTAATTAAGAACTTAAAAAGAGATTAAAGAAGAATACCGATTTGTAAAACGAAATCATAAAATCTCTCATTAGAGCAGGCAATTAATGTGAACACAAAAGGAATTAAAATACACAAGACACCACAGAATGTAAATTATAGTGGCAGGTTCATCTACAGAAGTGATCCGAGGTTTCCAAAGCAAATTTATAAATGAATACCGGCCTTGAGAAGACGAATAATATCAGCAACCTGTTGGGAAAGGAATAATGAAAGCGACAGAAACCCGAAATGTAGTTGAAGAAGACCTTAATTTTAGAAAATGCTGACCAAAAGTACCGATATTGTCATACTTAGGCGATTCCAGAATCAATTCCAATAGTATTCTAAAAGCATGTAGTACATCGTAATGTTTTTCATAGCGAAATCCTAACGCACATGTGAACTAATTAAAGAATAATCAGATGTAAGAATTATATTTGGAACCTGAATTACTACTGGCAATCACACTTTCCACACGCTTAGTATGCCAATAAGACGTATGCAAGACGTTGCTTTGGCCAACATCACAAGGTGACTTGCTTATATGAGTCATATGTTTAAAGAATGCTACGACTAAGATTAGTAACTTAAAGCTTGGTAACAAGATCATCGATCTCTAGGGACTGTGAGTGCTCCATTTTTTTGTGTTCATGCGTCCTTTAAAACTCACCACTCGCTTCTTCAAACACAAATTTCAATTCTTAAATGAAAAAAGCATTACCAATAATTATTGTTTCGTGTTTATAGGTTTAATTATAAACTATCCCAAAAGATTTTTGCTATTCCATATTTTTCGTACTCACATGTAATGTGCTTCTGAGTAGCATATTGTGTGCCGCATGTATGCTATACTGAAATGCACTGCCTATTTCGTGAGTTTATTAGGCACCAATGGGGTCAGTTGATGTGGGTTGGGATGAAGAAGACGGAAATACCTCATATGGAAGAATGCGGAGGATCTAGAAGATTAAAGCATTGATTGTGTATGCGAAACAAATCAATATTAGCTGAAGATGATTGTATATTGTTTAACATTTTTAATATGTCACAAGATTTTCTAATATCAGCTGTTTTATTTTTAATGTGTCTGATTTTGCAAAGTATATAGTTCTTGCAAGTCCTTCTTGAGGCGCAGTTTTACTTCGATTTCCTAATAGTCTAATTCAAAATATCTTTATATATTTTTCATTGAATTTAAAAATACAAGAATCGTTCTTAAGGGTAGACGCATTAAATAATATAATCAAATCTACATTATAAATGGCTCCAGAGGAAAATTACCTAATCTGAACCGATTTTTTTTATTTTTCATTTCCATGCTCTCAATAAAAACTTAATTAAGACAAAATGTTGACCGAAATAATCCGCAATTAGGGTATGCGAAAAAAAAGCGAAGAGTCCCTCCAGTGCGGTTTAAACGTCAAGTGCCATTATAAATGAATCGAAGTATCAGTAGCAATTGCCTTTTCCCTGTGTTCACAATGACTTACAACATACAGAACAAAACTAGTGAGGCCGTTCCGGTGGCCGAGCTCGCTAAGGCACTAGTGCCGTAGCAATCTCAAACCGAAGGAGCGCGGTTTCGAGTCCTGCCTCGGATGTGGTTGTACTGTGTTCGTCCTTTCACCTCCTATGATTATCATATCGTGTCATCCTCACAGTTACCATACTGTTACAAGCAATAGAGGTCGCTGATGGCCTAGAAGTTGATGCGACCTTAAATAACCAAAAAAATAGTATGACATTTTACAAAAACACTAATTTTTCTCACTAAATTGACTACTAATCTCCTAAAATCTCATTAGAGTACCCACAAGTATTAGATTCATCTTGTAATTACACAGATTATGTATGGTATAAATGCATAAAACGCATGTTGCCCAATTTAGGCGCTGATCCAAATTCGGCGACTTTCCCCTATTTACCCCATTGTGTCTGGACGAACACGGGTTCGTCCTTGTATATTTACTCCTTTGTACAGTGAGTGTCTCTTATTGTTAAAGTTCTATGTCACACAAGTCGTCTTGGTATGAAAGTAGTCCAACACTAGAACTAGACAAAATCGTCGGTTATGGATCATTTCCGAATTCAATATTTTTATAATATTTTATTTCTTTATGAACTAATTGATAACTGATGAATCTAAAGTTTGTTTCAAAGTATAAAAAGATTTTGCAATTGATTTTATTGATATCGATATGCAACTACAGCCGGAAAAAGAAGGGAAGGCCTTGTCTCTTAGGGAGGAAAAGACTGACTTAGTTCTACACTTACGCAACGCAAATCTTAGAATCCCTTGTATTGTTTCAGTGTCTTTGCATTCTAAAAGCAATCTACACCTTTTATCAACATATCAATGACTGGAGAATGCCTTGCCCAAAATTACCGGGCTGCAAAGAAAATATGAAATATTTTAAATAAGTAAATAAATAATAAGATAGATAAAATAATATGTTTTTGACTTTTGAAAAACTTTTGAGATCTGATGTCCCCCGCTTCAGAAATCTTTGAACTCTCAGGAATAGTAAAGTGCTCTGCCGGAGTAGGGTTAGGAAAATGAACGTTATGATGAATTACGGGAAGTTGAATGATAAAATTACTCAGAATCTTATTTTACGGTAACTGTTTTACTCAGAAAAATAAACTTTATGCAGTTTGCTTCAACATCGTTTTCAAGGCATGAAGGATATGCTTTATATGATGACCCAAGTAATTCAACCGAAATTTCTGCAAACGTGATCCACAACAAAATAGCTGATTACGTGCGAACGTTTCTAGAGGAGTCATCGTCATTTCCATTTCATTTCTCTTTAGTTAAAGCGTCGTTTAAAGAAGTGCTTTAAAAAATTAATAGCGTCAAATCCTTTGAAGAATAATCGACAACGAAAGAAGGGTTTGTGTGTAAACCATGTTGACCTGCACGGGATACAAGCAAGTGAACATTTTTTCTTGGCTTTATGTACGTGAGCTATATAAACATGACAATCACAGGCTAATTATGAAACATAAATTGAACAGTTTGAGAATCACACAGCATATGGACAACAGGCAGTAGAAGCCCAAAATTAAAATATCACCATAACTACTTTTTTGAGGGTTATTATCTTTTACCCCTACGCCATTCAAATCACAGTTCGCATTCATCCAGATTTTCTGATGCATAACATATTTATGGAATCTTTGACTTCTCTAATGAGAAACGTTTATTCTCAAAACTGAAATTATGTAATAAAAACTATTTTCAAAGCATAATGGGACAGGAGATGTCGCCAGTTTAGCTTGTCCTCATATAAGAATAGTCGAGCCCAAACATTTAACCATGACAAAATAATTAATAAGGGCGCTCTCGAAATATTTAGAAAACATCTATTGATAACTCAAGTGCGGTGTCAAAATGAAGTGTCTACTGATTATTTTGCTAGTGAACATTTTACCATAATGA
Source organism: Gryllus bimaculatus (assembly GCA_017312745.1). Classification (NCBI taxonomy): domain Eukaryota; kingdom Metazoa; phylum Arthropoda; class Insecta; order Orthoptera; family Gryllidae; genus Gryllus; species Gryllus bimaculatus. The sequence goes on along the minus strand of BOPP01000004.1, from coordinate 21,466,732 downwards.
AATTGCATATATCGTGTAGTTTTAACGAACAATTACCCGTAATATGACTAATGTAGCGCTCTGTTTGTATCCAATAAGTAATGTTTTATGGCCAGGAAATTGCTGTGAGATGCATTTGACGCCACCTCAGGAAGCTAGACACCTCAGAATGTAGACGCAACCCACTGTTATTTCTCTTTCCTTTTCTCTTCTTGTAATGTTCTTTGCTTCGCCTTTTCTCCTTTATCCGCGAGATTTTGGTCTACTCCTACAAGATAGCTGTCATGTCCTGGCTCTCTCGGCCGAAGTAAAAGCATCCGGTCTTCTTCCAACGTAATCATTTGTAAAGCCTTCGGATATGCAATATCAAATAGATTGTTGAAATTATTTGTAAACTCCTCTTCGCGACGCTTAGCTTCGCACTTGTTTGCGTTTTATTTTGCAATTTTCTCCACTCCGAATATAAGTTAATACGTTTTTGTGAACAATGCCAGTCCAAATTCTTGCATTGTCCCAATATATCATGCACTCACGATCCATAAGTTTATCACTTGCACCAACTGTTAATTTTACTTACCGTACGTCATAAAATAAAACTTCAAGTCCTTGTTTATTTGATGGTAAATTGTGTCCAGTTATTTGGTTTTTATATTAATAATTAGTATTATTTCCTATTAAAACACACGTTATTCGGCACTGCATACGACACTAAGATATGACGTTATGTTAGATTAGCGGTCTGTAAGCACGTGTGACACGATCGATTGAAATTCATGTACTATTAGTCTCCAGCCAGACTCAGCGGTGGGTGGTAGGTCTGGACCTATGTCTGGACATGCAAGTTCGCGCCCAAGTCAGCATGAGTTAGAATGCTCCGATCTCAACAAAATTGTGTTTATGCATGTTTTAAGGTCATTCCAATAAAATTTCAAGGTGGGCGATCAAACATTTTGTCTGAAAATAAGGGACACCCTAATAAACAGGTTTTCTGTCAGAAATGCGAATTTAAAACTAGTTGTGTTACCACCTTCACTACTTAAAAGAATAGCAGGACGACACAATGTATTGAATTGTATTGTCTTGATATTCCGTTGGATCTGACACCTAAGGGAATTCTCTCAAGAAATTCAACAAACTGCTCAAATTTCTAAACTAGAGGTGCTACAACAGCGCGTAGTCTCTCGCCTCAGCAACGGTTGCGTAAAATTCTAATCCCCCAATTTCTGTCCATATTAACACTTCTCAATCATCCCTGATAAAATTCATTACACTCGTAAAACTTTTAGTACGAAAACTAATTCTTGAAATTTTAATATCATCAACACAATTGAATAATGAAAATTGCGTTTCATACAAACTAAACTTCTTCCAATATTGGGAAGGAATGCTAAGAATTTTAAACTGCTGAGTCGCTGCGCGGCGTTGTAATATGAATTGCAATCTGATATTTCATGAAAGACTAGCAAATGAAGCGCGGAAAATTCCAATTTGCAATTTCAAAGATACAAAAATTACCCTAAACTACTCTTATCTTTAAAGTATTGCACATGACCTATTTTAAAAACGTAAGGTTTTAGAACAGATTTCTTTAACAAAAAAACTCCATCATCAATTATGTTCTTTTGGTATGTTAATTATTTTCATTTTTTAAAATGCAATTTGCCGAAAATGAGATCAGCATCATTTTCTTTACGACTTATATTTTATTTTAAAGCCGCATCAACAGCGAGGTTATTAGCAACTATTGTATAAGATTACACTACAAGGTTTTCATTGCATTGTTACATATTGTTTACATTTTTGTACAATGCATGACCATTACAGTTTACATTAGACATGTCATCAGCGAAAATATATTGAAAATATATTCGTGTTATGATAATAAGTACATTACATTCATTCAAAAGCAGTATCACAGTTTGTTAAATACATTAATTAATTTACAGAATTTTATCTTTTGTCATGTAGAGTGCTTGAATGAAGCAATGCATCAATATTAAAGTTCTGTAAGATTGATTGGCGTGACTGGCTATATACTGAATAATGAATAATGTGTGACATTGTTATTAGTGCATGGTATGTATTGCAAATTGGGGGAGTATTTTCATTTATTAGGTGAAGGTGATTAAGTCTCGTGTGATCTACTTCTGGTGATTGTAACTTATCTTTACGGCGCTTTTTTTAAATATTTGCAGGTTGGAGAAATTGTCTATCTTCTTATGTAATCTGCTAGTCTTACGAGTCTTCCGTTCATGGTTCCACTTGATTTTTATTTTCCCATACAGTTACTTCCAGATGTCATTCGTCGTACATGCTACATTATGCACATTTTGCACTTACTGACCGTCGTCTAATGATGTTGGAACATGTCTTCCTGGTGCAGCTAGTGTTGTATCTTGATGAGGGGAAATCCGGAAGAAAACAGTATTTACAGTTATTTGCTACATAACAAGATATATATTTTTTTAAAACTTTGGAACCGTTTCTTAGAAATTAATTGTTTAAGAATCGCTCCAAAACGAATCATATTTTCGAAAAATTGTACATGACGTTATTTGAAGATCTGTTTTTGATGAATGCATTTCATTAACATAACATTCTCTTTCTTAATGGTTATAGTTGTAGGAATACACCGAAAAACTTTGAAATTTTCAATTTTCGAAAATCCTGGGATTTTATCAAAAACGAGACTATATCATTTATTTAAGCTCCTTTTGCTCTATTCAGAGGAAAAAATCAAAGACAAAATTTGGAGATTTTTTCAAAAAATTTTGAAAATGTTGTGACTTTATATAAAATACTCCCAAAATCAAATTATTTGTTTCAAATTCAAGGGGCCTTGACATCCGTCAGATTGATCTGGAAATAACAAGTCAATACATTTTTCGCTCTCAGGGACACACAAAACGTGGATTCTGACTACAACGCGTTAGAGGAAGTAATTTGCTACCTATAGAAAAATGTTTTTTTAACTTCTGACCCGTTTTCGGGACAACTTTCTCAAGCCTATGTAGCGTCGAACGCACACCACTACTTATGGAATTTAATTGGAGTAATCCTCCGTTACAAGCGCCCTCTAGGGGTCGCTGAGTAGTCGTAACTATAAGGATAAAGGTCTAGTTTAGGACGCTTGACGGAGGTTGGACTAGCCCCAGTGAAGCAGACAAACTAATTTTGTCCAACAAATTTCACATAAGGTTGTATTCTATTTTACTCTATTGTATTTATCCACTTTTTCCTTTCCAAGGCCCTATAATAAGTGTTTCCGTCGAAAAATCCCCGTTTTTACCAGCTTTGCAATACTTTCTCTACACTTCATAAGCATTAGGCGATAACGTAAATATGTTCTTGAATTAGTTTAGAGATGTACTATGTTGGAATAGAATACAATAAGAAATTCAAATGCTTGAATGTTGAAAATGTTAGACAATTTTGAACTTTTAAAAAAATCAAATTCCACAGTTTTGCAATGAAAATCGGATTTGTACTATATTATTTAGAACATATTGCTCTATTCAAAAGATAAAGAAAAAATTGGAGCCTTCTTACAAAAATGTTGTTTTTCGTATTTTTAAACATAGTTACGACTTCACTCAGTATTACGTGATTGCCTCTATTTCACTTAAAACTAAAATATATTCCTCAATATTAAATATTTAAATAATTTCATTTATATTTTAATTCGAAAAACCAGCCGTCTTTGCGTAATTGTGAGTTATAACATAATGTCATCATCGAAGTGTTTTAATGCCGGTATACCTCTTAGGGTATACTCCGATGTTCTCAGTCCAAAGTTATGAACTCTACCATTTTACACCTCAGGTAACCGTGCCTAGCCTACTCTTCGTCATACCGCAGAAGCCCCTAGGATCTTAGCAACCCATAGACACCCACCCTACCTGCACCCACAGGATCGAAGGGCCATTTTGAATCACCCCATTCATTGTTGGGTAATTTAAGTGCAGATTAAGTCGCGCGCAAGTCGCAGTTCGTAAACCCCCAGACCACATATCCCCCAAAAACACAGTTATACATATTTATTGAATCGCATTGTGATTGCACATCTACTACTTCTTGAGCAGTACATCCTACCAATAAGTTTTCTAATTTGTTCGCTTGCTCTAGTATACTCTTGTTTGAGTTAGAACAAGAATATACTATAGTAGAACACAATACACGGAATACTGAATTACATTATTGTGCATACAACCGTTCAGAATTGACAGCCTAACTTTATCTAGTGGTGCTCAATAGCACATAGTTTTTCGAATTATTTCTAACTTTTGCAATTTTAGGAAATTCAGAGAGTTCAACGAAAATGATACATGAACGTGTCATTCTCTTACGTGTGAAACGAAATTGGAAACCACTTGTTGAGGTATTTAAAAAAATGTTTGATATAATTTGCATTAACGTCTAGCAGAAATTACGAGAAATACTATTTTTTTAAATAATTCTACATGACCTTTTTTGAGATGTAATTTTTTAGAACAGACATTAAGATAAAAGTCTCTCTCTTTAATATTATGATTTTGCGATATTAAGTTTTTGCAATTTTCGAAAATACAGTCTTTGCCAGAAATGCGACTAGCACATTTTTTCATTTTTTACCGTCCTTTGGTACACACAAGGAAAAATTTAATGACCAATTTTGTGACAGTTCTTGAGAAAATAAATGTTTGTGTAAATTGGATAAATTTCTCGCAAAATTACGCAAAAACTACTCATATATTCGAAAAATTGTACAGAATCTTATTTCCAGATATTTTTTGTGTCAAACAGATTTCATTTAGAAAAACCTCTATCTTCAATATTATAGTTGTAGGAAGACGCCGAAAACAATATTGAATTTTTGCCAAAAAAAATAGGGATTTCAACGTAAATGAAATCCGTACAGTTCTCTTAAGTGTTTATTGTACTTTGAGGACAAAGTTTTATCAAAAACTATGAGGCAATTTTTTAGAAAATGTTTCAAATGTTGAGGCTTCATAAAAATTACTCCTTAAAATCAAAATAAATATTTCAAACACGCATTGCTTTTGGTTCCTTTAAATCGATCGAGGAATATCAATTTTGGGAAAATCATCCTAACGATTTAGGTGCTAACATTTACCACAGACAAACATTTTGCCGTCAATCGATGTTTCAGTATCAAGGGCCCACAAAACATGAATTCTGACTTCATGTGTTCGAGGAAGTAATTTACAATAGTAACAAGATGTATCAACGTTTTCGTTGTAAGAGCCATGCAATAAGAATTTTTCTGCCAAAAAATCGTTTTTCGGCGCATGGTGCACGATCCTACAAAGTAAAGCGAGAAAGTAGAAACTGGTTTTCAGCTCTTCCGACGGCACAGGCATGCGCAGTACAAGAGCCTGAAATACGCTTGTGCTCCAGTATATGGAATATCTGGGAGACTCAATAATACCATAATCGATACGCGGCAGACGAGCTGAAAATTAAAGATTTTTTTACTTATTTTAAGATCGCTTTTCAACTACTTAAGTCATATAGTGATCACTGTAACTGACATTGGTTTTGTAACATTGGGGTACCGGCAACGGTAGCGGAACTCGCATACTCTCTGTCGGGCACGCACAGACATCCCGGGCGTGATTCGAAACCCGACCCTAGAGGCACGAGGAAGTTACGGTCCTTCAGCCTTAGCGACTTCGCCTATCCAGAATAAAATTGAAGTTTCCTATTACAACAGTAATAAAAAAGGGTTTTGCCACTTATTTGACAGCACATTTGAAAATTCAGTCAATGTATAAATAATCTTTAATAGGACCCTTCATTTCGAAAGAAAAAGTGCAATATTTAAATGTGAATAAGATAAAAATTTCTTCCATACACTGAAGAGCCCAAAAGCTGGTACACCACCTAATATCGTGAAGGGCCCCCGCGACCACGCAGAAGTGCTGCAACACGACGTGACTTGCACTCGACTAATGTCTAAAGTAGTACTGGAGGTAATTGACACCAAAAATCCTGCAGAGCTGTCCATACACTCGTAAGAGTATGGGGGGGGGTGGAGATCTCTTCTGAACAGCGCGTTACAAGGCATCCCAGACATGTTCAATAATATTCCTATCTTGGGATTTTGGTGGCCAGTGAAAGCGTTTAAATTCAGAAGAGTGGTCCTGGAGCCACTCTGTGGCAATTATGGACGTGTGGACGTCATGGTCACGGACAATTATGGACGTCACATTGTCCTGCTGGAATGGCCCAAGTGCGTCGGGATGCGCAATGGACATGAAATGGTTGCAGGTGATCAGACCCGATGCTTACGTACGTGTCCTCTGTCATAGTCGTGTCTAGACTATCAGGTGTCCCATATCACTCCAACTGCTAACGCCCCTTCACAGAGCTTCCACTAGCTTGGACAGTCCTGTGTTGACATGCAGGGTCCATGGATTCATGAGATTGTCGCCATAATCGTACACGTCCATCCACTCGAAATAATGTAAAACGAGGTTCGTCAGACCAGGCAACGAGTTTCCAGTCATCAACAGTCCAATGTTGATGTTGACGTTCCCAGGCGAGGCGTAAAGCTTTGTGTCGTGAAGTCGTCAAGGATACACGAGTGGGCCTTCAGCTCCAAAACCCCATATCGATAATGTCTCGTTGAATGTTTCGCACGCTTACACTTGTTGATTGTTCAGCATTGAAATCTGCAGCAATTTTACGGAAGCGTTGCCCTTCCGTCACGTGTAATGATGCTCCTCAGACGTCGTCGGTCCTTTTTTCGCACAATCTTTTGGGTATCCACAGCAATGTCGGAGGTTTGATGTTTTACCGGATTTCCGATATTCACGGTACACTCGTGAAATGGTCATACGGAAAATCCAAATTTCATCGCGACCTCGGAGATGCTATGTTTCATCTAGATTTATGTAGTCAAAAAATAGTAAAAACTGTATGTGACGTATGGGGGAGCATATTATCTGCGCACGTTTTCTTGAGTTCCAGAATCCCTTCCCGTCATTTTAACTATAAATAGTTGAAAGAGGAGTAAAACTTTAACATAAATAAAAATAAATTTTTAAAATCGCAAGATTAGCAATATTTAAAAAAATAGACATTTTCGTTTCCTAGTTATAGAAAACTTATTTGCATGGGTAAATGATTGGCGAGTATAATTTTTCTGCATTGCTATCAAAATAGTAACTCGCCCTTACTTCTACTCTTACCATTACAAGCAAAAGGAGAGTTCACAAAACGTGTGCATAGTGAAGCTCCATCTTTCTTTCGCCGACTATAACACCAGGTTTAAACTCCCTTAAATCGTGATAATCTGCCATTGTAGCAGCAGTAACCGATCTAACAACTGTGCCAGACTGGTTGTTTTATAGTCGTTGCCGACCGGAACACCGTATTCTGATTGGTTTCAGATCTCTTTCATTCAGTACGCATGTCTGTACCAGGTTTTTGGCTCTTCAATGTATTTTCCGACTTTTAATTTCTTTTGTATTAGTGAATGTTATTCCGACACTACATTTCTTCAATTTAAACGAAATAATTTTTTTTTAATTTTGGGATTTGATTGCATCATTTATTAGTTTACAAAAATGTATTTGTCTTACTTTTTATGAAATGCAATGAAACAGTTCATCTTTCTCGGCTTTTACAACTCTCTTAATTTATCTTGTAATTCCAGCTATAGTTCCCTCAAGAGGTATTTTTCATCGGGACATTTCATCGTCGGAATAAGAGCGAAACAGAGAGGAGAAGTTTAGTAGTTTTGACCACGGGAATATTACTTGAGAGATAAACGCTCTGGTAATGTAAGAAGAATAGTATGAAAAAGAAGTTGAAATGTAGAAACAATTAAAATACAAGTGTTAAGTATTTTTTTTCGAAGTTAAAATATTGAAATGTAACGCAACATATTTTAATCACCATTTCATTGAAACCCGCAAAACTGGTTCAGGGAAGTGGCTTTGTAATTCTACCTATTCCACAAGGCGTAAGTCTTAATTATTTATATATTTAACGTTCAGAACAATACAAAACGTATATGATGTATTGGGGAGAAGTATAATAGTAAATTGGAATGTATGTTTTGGAAAACGTGAGTGGAGTATACGTTCATTTTGGATGCAATTTGGAGGTATTTGGGGCACATTGTTTTATAACATTAATAATAAAGTATATTTTCTGTCTTTCTTGAGTAAAAGTCACCTTACCTTCTTCATAACAAGACTCCTTCAATTTGTAAGGATTATTATTGTCAAAAACGTACGAACTATCTTCTGTCTTTCGATAATAATAATAATAATAATAATAATAATAATAATAATGATAATGATAATAATAATGATGATAATAATAATAATAATAATAATAATAATAATAATAATAATAATAATAATAATAATAATAATAACAGCCACAAGATGCTATTGTCATGGACAATTTAATAATGGAATCTTGTATTTATCATATAATTGTTCTTGCAACACAAAGAAGCGGAACTCGTTAACGAACTTCAAAGATTAGATTTAGCTATAACAAAAACAAATAAACATTAGGGAAGTGTTGACCTACAAACGTGCCTGTTATATTACTCAGGCGTCCCAAGCAAAGAGCATCTCCAGGAGTGGCACTTCTGATCGAGAAAACTTAAAAAAGAAAAATACATAGTTATAATTTCTTGAATGAAATAATTAGGCACATCCCACTTAAAATAAAACGAGTATACCTTTAATATTCGGCATTTACCCCCCTAAAGAAGGAAGAAACGAAGTTAGCCAAGAATTTTATGAAAATACAAAAAGAACTCAATAAGATTAACAGAAATTGTTATGTAATGTTATGAGCGGATTTTAATGCTAGAGTAGAGAACCAGCCAATGGGAGATATATTGGGACCACATGGGGAAAAAACATTGAATGAGAATAGGGAAACATTAAGGAATTTTGCAGCTTTCTATCACCTGAAAATAACAAATACACTCTTTAAACACAAAGAAATACACAAATGCACGTGAGCAACCAGAGCCTCCTAATCTTTGATAGACAATATACTTGTTTACCAAAAAATGAAGTCATATATATTAGATACATACAGAAGTACCGAAGTACCATCCGACCATTTCCTTTTTACATCTAAAATCAGAATTCCTCCAAATTGTTAGCAAGGAAGAAATTCTCAGAAAACATATCAAAAAATCAGAACATTGCTGCTTCAAAGTACACCTCTTAATACAAGACAGTGTACGGATTCTATACCGGTCCTGAATGGAAAAATATGTTGATCATAGAGAAATTAATATCGATATAAACTAAGAATGGATGGATCTTAAAAACTTAATCATTAAAGCAGCTCAAGATACTTTAGGAAAATGGCATAAACGGAGGAATACCATATGTCTAAAAATTTATAATGAAGAAATAAAACTAATAAAGGAAAAAAGGAAGCGTATCTAAAAAGTTTACATACTAAATCGCAAGATGAGAAACAAAATTATAAATAGAAATATGCAATAGAAAAAAAGAAGTGCGAAAATTAAACAGAGAAAGATGGGATAATTACATAAGCAATATTGAATACGATGTTCATGGTGCTCAAACCATGGCCTACAAGTCTCTGAACCTTTAAACATAGAAGAAAGAGACATTGTACATCTCAATAATATCATCACAGAAGATTTGTTAGAATGTTACTAATCTACGGAGAAACCATACAAATGAAGTTATTTTAAGGAATGATACCAAACTTTTGAACCAATAAATGATATTGACCTTATAGAATATAATGAAATGGAATGTATCCAAAATTCGTTCCTTAATAGTAAAACTATAGGAAGTGATAAAGAAATAACGGAACTTCTTAAATATGTTCCCAAGACAATTAAACACCACCTTCTGGATATATTAAACTTGTTCTGGACAACTTACAGCATCCATAGAGAGGGGAAAGAATCAACAACCTATAAAAAGGGAGTTCGTTCAAATCTGAATAACTATAGAGAGATTAGTTAGCTAAACGCAGCCTACAAAATATATGCTAAAATAATAACACTCCGACTAAATTTAATAAGTAGATTTAGATTTATTCAGTCAAAAAGACAGCAAAAATTATCCAAAAAAAGAGGAGAATTCAATTTCCCAACATTCATCGTCTTCGTGGATTACGAAAACTCTGATTTCATTTACAGAGAATATCAATGGGATATAATGTATAGTAAAGACTATCCTATTACAGCCATACTTATTAAAACCATACAAAATCTTTATAAAAACACAAAAATAATAATACAAATAAAGGACAAGTACAGCAATACTTATTTTTTCAATCAAGGCATCAAACAAGGTTGCCTATTATCACCGACATTGTTTAATATAGGCATGGATTCGGCTATAGAATGGCAAACATCATCACCAACTAAAATTAATGTAGGTAAGACTATGCTATTTGCAGATGATTAACTACTTGTTGCAGAATCTGAAAATGATGTACAAATAGAGGCTTACAAATTACAAGAAGTGATGGAGCAATATTATGTTACGATATCTGTTACTAAATCTAAAACCATGGCTCAATGTAGGTCCAGACAATGCCAGGTGCAAAATAGTTCTAAATAATAAAAGTTTAGAACACGTTTGCTTCTTTCATTACTTAGACTGCAGTATGTCATATCTATTAGAAATCGATCTTGATGTCAAACTGAGTAGATTCCAGAGAATGTGTGGAACAAGAAAAATATTAAAAAATAAAAACCAAAGAGGCACTCAGTAAAAATGTTATAAAACGCTTGCCGCCCCAATACTAACCTATGAATGCGAAAATTGACCGTTACAGAGATCATCAAAAAGCAAAATTCAAACTAGCAAAATGACTCTGCTGGGAAGTGTTGCTATCTATACATTATTATATCATAAGAAATGGATATACAATAAAATCTAAATATTTTTAACTTCATCGAAAAAGTTGATAAAAAACAAAGTTGGTATGCCCACATTGTTAGAATAAACAACGTCGGTCTCCCTAAACTAATAATAAATTATGTACCAGCTGGAAGAAGAGTTGTAAGACCAAAGACTCGATGGATTCATGGTATTAAAGAGGGCGGAACAGGCCTTCAGGCCGTGATGTTGAAGAAGAACAAGAAGAAGAAGAACAAGAAGAAGAAGAAGAAGAAGAAGATGATGATGATGATGATGATGATGATGATATAATTGTTCTTCGAGGTGGAGTAAAATAATTCCATTGGTTTGAAGGTCTCTATTAGATCAAAAATCGCAGATTATATTCTGAAGACGAAACTATTTTGAACTTCAGATAATTGCAGAGGAATAGCAGAGAATTTTTCGCTATCAAGACCCACAAAACATGGATTCTCAATACACATGTTAGAGGAAGGTCATGTACAATCTTTCGAAACAGTAGTTATTGCGTAATTTTGCGTTAATAAGGCAATTTTATAGGATTATTTTCTCTAAAACGGCTCGACATTTTTGTGTCTAAATTACCTCCTTGTATTTAATTCAAAACGGTAAATAAAACTGGGTCTGGTCCCATTTTCTGCAAACTCTCTGTATTTTCAAAAACTGTAAAAAATTAACATTGCGAAAGTACAATATGTTGAGACATTTTTTCTCAATTGCAGTTTCTTCTAAAAAATAGATCTTTAAAAAAAGACCATGTATTTTTTAACGGTTATCTTCCATATAATTTGTGTTTAAATTTATTGGAAATTATAAAAAAACACAGTTTCTGGAAAACGGCTCCAACTCTTTCTTTAATTTTTCTCTCTTAGGGTTAGAACGCTTAAAATGGCACATTACATTGAATATCCTGAATTTTCAAAAATTGCAAAATAGAAATAATGTGAAAACTGTTATCGTAGTTCTACTAGTGTTACTGACCGGCTGAAATCGGAAATTAAAAAAATCAGATATAAATCTTCAGTTTTTTCAAGGATCCAATTAGCAATGCTTTTGTGTCATTTGATAATGTTCAGTCGTGTGTTTTCGCATTGCTGTTTCAGTGGCGGTACGCTGCAAGTAAAACGCTGGCGTAATAGGATGACACACACGTTGCCCTAGACAGAAATTGATCGATACCTTCGTATTGACTTCGCACAGCAAACAGAACACCATTTCTTTACTTTTCTATGATGGTCCTTTATAAATTTCCCTAGTTTGCCCGTGGTTTACCGAACTTTTAAACGCTGCCGAAACAGTAATACATTATATACTTCCCTATCAAATATTTTACAAAAACAGTGCATATACGAATACACTGTATGGCTGTTCTTTACACACTAAAAGTATCAAAAAAGTTGTTCCATAACTCAACACGTGAATAACAAATATTTATTGTTGGTGGTCTCTTCTTTGTATCTTTCCTGTCGCATGTCGTCTTATCAAACTCATTCTACGGTTCCGGAATTACGAAAGTAAAGGACGATCAGATTTCTGAATCTTGGAATGATGGTCGCCAAAAGATAATATTCACTACTCAGCAACACACTGATATTGACAATTCAGTCGGTAGGCGCAATATGTGAAATGGCAGAACAACAATCAAATATGTGCATGTTAAAAAAAAATTAAAGCTGTTTCATTTTTATTTGTTGTTGTTTTGTATTTTTCCCATGATCCTGAGTATTTGACGAAATCTCATATGGTCATAGACCTCTTACTTTTCTCTCAATTTCTGTGCGCATACGAAATTAGTAAATTCTAATCGGTGCTACAAGCTGCAACTACCAGCCACAACATCGTATTCCAGTGCCGCGCAGTATCCTCAATAATATTTCGTTTATTTGCATTTTCTGCAAAACTCCCAACTATTTCTTTGTTTTTTGTATTTTTTCCGAGGTGCTGTGTGTATAGCAAAACCATCGAAATGTCTCACATGTCCATAGGCCGCTTTGTTTTCTCTCAATTTCTGCGCGCATACGAAATTAGTTACATACATTTTTGTATTGCAATTTTTTGTTTAAACCACCAGTATTGATATAAACAGGGAAATACTCCATCTGTTTGTTATAATGGAAACTGATTAGCGTTTGTTCAGATTATCCTTCGCGTTTTCTTCCCCCTTTTGTGTCTTTTCTAAAAAATCAAAATCGCAGCCTTTTTCTTTTCTCTGGAAGTAACTTCTAACCCACTTAGATGGTAAATAGTAACACAGCTTTGGTTTTGGGGTACATAGGATACCTAAACTGCGTTACCCTCTAAACCAAAGATGCTGTTGTATTAAAGACGTCTCTGAAGTGATACAAATTGATTTATACTACACGCTCTTTAGGATCTATTTTCGCACTAAATGTTACTCATGTCACAAATCACAATTGCGTTTGGTTAGCCGCCTGATAGAGGATGAGAGTGGAAGAACGCACAGAAAAGGTCTAGGTACCTTTCAGACAAGCCCTGTTTGCATGTTGTTCATCTCTCATTTCTCAGTAACGTCGCAGACGAAAAGGCGAGCGCGTTCTTGTCAATATTGCATGACAAACGAAGACAACTTAAGGGACCATTCACAATGCAAACGTAAACATAAGCATAGCACATAGACATAAACAGTAACATAAGTGATAGACTGAAGTATTCACAATGCCTAACATAAACGTAAGCATAATAAGAGTTTCTATTGGCTGTGAGACATTCTGATTTTTCTATTGCTTGGATGTGAGAATCGATTTCAAGGTATCGACTGTATCCATGGCCCATATGGCGTTAGTTCTTCTATCGACGTCGCTCCAATTTCGTTTATCGATTTTGAGTTACCGTTCTGTGACTGGTTCATTTCTTATGTCTTACTTAAGCATAAGCACAGAAGCTTGAACCTTGCAAGCTTTTAAGTTAACGTGTTACGTGTTATGCTTATGCGCACGCATTGTGAATGAGTCCGCTTGTGGACCTAGTCCTAGCTTTCATGTCAACGCCATGCTTATGTTTATGTTTGCATTGTGAATGGGCCATAAGTGTTTCCCGTCTCGCGCGCTATGGACTCACAGAGAATGTACTATGCGCGCACGTTTTCTTGATCCTCCAGCTCCCTAGTTCTTGCTCAGTGTGGCATAGCACGGCCGGCAGAAAATATGAGTTCCACTCGGAACGTCACGGCTCAGTTTGCAGTGACTCATTCTTCCTTTGCAATGCGATTTCTCTGTTCTCTTTCTAACGACCTCTGCGTACCGTGCTCCTTCTTGTTACTCATTAATTTCTACAATTATTAATTATTTCTTCAGAATTAAAGAAATACCTTGCGTTGTTTCTCATTGCTATTTAGTCCAAGACGCGCTATTAAGCTGAGTTCTCGTTTGATTACATTGCCAGCACTGTAGCCGTGACGTAACCCGAACCCGCCTCTCTCCGCTGTGGAGTATCAAGAAAAGGTGCGCGTATAGTAGTTGTATTGAGTGGTATACTTCATTTTTTATATTTCATGTGTCATTAAGGTTTGATTTTTAATCACATTCACAAACGATGCAAAATGAAAGGATTATATGTTATTTATTCAAGGAGAAAAACGGGAAAAACCCAATTCGACATACAAAATGGAGCTGATTTTTATGTCTAGAACGCACGGTTACTATTTGCAATTATTGTAAATAAATACATTTTCATGTTCGATAGAAAGATTTGGTCTGATGCTGGCGCCGGTTAACCGCTTAACCACGTCCGGTTAAGTCGCGGAGGTTAAGCAGCTCGAAACACCGAGGGATGGATGGATGACCATCCGGAAAACCTGAATACTATGGGGTGCCGAGCCCCATGGGGGAAAACGCACTAACATTATGACAAAATGGCTTTGTTCAAGGAGAATTACTCTGTGTTTAAAGCCAAATAAAGGGTTGAAAGAATTAATGAGAATTATGAGAGTAAAAAACGATAATATTTCTAATCTTGGAATGGTGGTCACGTTTGTTGAGGCATTCCAGCTAGAATTTCATTGACACAGCGCTTCATTCGGTCCTGGTCATGAAACTCGATTCTTTCCCTGGCGCTTGGTCTTTTTACAGCTAAAGAAGCTGACAAAGAAATCTAACAAGCGTAGTTACCAATAAAATTATCACAAACACGTTAACAAATGCACCGTGTTCTACTCCAAGAGAATTAAAGGCATGATTTTGCCAAATGAAAGGAGGATTTGCATTGAACATTGAAGTTGGAATCCTAGAACGGCCACTGATCTTTGTAAACCAGTTCCGGTCTGGCGCGAACTCGAAAAGGACACAAAACTCGAAGGGTCGCAATTCTGGCCCTTTATCAATGAAAAATATTGTATTAAAATATGTTTCTCCTAATTTTTTGTCGGCAATACGTAGGTTAAGAATAAGTACTGGATTCGGTCAAAACAATCGAGGGATATTTTTGGGGTAAAATCCATTTTGAGAATCCGTGGGCAGAAAAAGTGTTATACATTTATCCTGTACGGATGCACCAGTATGGATGGATGTGCGAATGGATGGCCGGGTGGATGGCAGGACGGATGGACGGACAAGCACCCGCTTCCATCCATCCGTCATTGGTGTGTGTCATAACTCGAGCAGATCAAACGCTTTTGAGCTCTGACTTGGTTCACGTGGATGAAGTAAAGACTATTAGTGTCATTCCAGTCATATTTAAGAAATTTTAATTTTGGGAGTACTTTATACAAGAGCCCGTAGGGAATTTTCATTTTTTTCAATAGTGGCTCCAATTCAAAGTTTACTTTAATAGGAGTAAAATGCATATATAAATATGATAATTTTCGATTTCCATAAATTCTCTGCATTTTCGAAAATTGAAAAAGTTCATTTCTGTATAATCGAGTCAGTTTTCAATTTTGATCAAATTTGAGATTTGTTTTACAAAAATGTGTGAAAAAGATTTTCTTAGAAATGGCTTCAAGTTTTTTTCGCGCTTTTGCTACGGAGAGAGCATAATGCACTAAAGCATTTGCTTAAAACTTTTGATTTTTCAAATAGTACACATAGTATTTACTTGGTTAGAATATCTCACACGTCATTAATATTTTCATTACAGGTCTATTTTACATTGTAATACATTTGTGAAGACACACGATTCTTCAATGACGTTTCTTGAAATCTCAGAAGTTTTGTAAATTAGCTCAAATCGTGCATGTTAAGAAACGCTCATTATCTTAAAAACTACATTTGCGCATTGTTTTCATATAAATTCCATATGAAAAGTGGTTTTACTCTTTTACGATATTATGAGAGCCTAACTTTAACTAAATTAAGCTCGATCATGATTTTTTTTAAACGAAAGAAACTGTTGAGTATTTCACAAAACTAAGACAAAGAAAAGTTAAGATTGCTACTCATCCACTTGTTTTAACTAGTTTTGTACCTGGATGATAATGTTTTATTCTCTTTGAGGGTTCTTGCACTGCTAATAATCCATGGTTAATAATGAACCTAATTTTCAAACCTCCTTTAAAATATTTTTCGCTCTTCAATATTGCCAAAGGAGACTTCTTAACGTAGCATTTATATTCATCGAACACGATGAAGCATCAGTGCTTGACATAGAAAATTAGGGAAAGAATTCGCGAAATTAAAAGCGCGCAAAGTTAAATTTTAATGCTTTAAATAAAAGAGTTCGTACAATTATTTTTCTAATACACAGAATGATTCAAAATCTTATTCAGATCCACTCAGTTCTGTTATTGACAATGAAAAAACTAGAATTCTACTAAAAAATTAGAATTCACGATCGTTTTGAAATTATCAAAGGAAGTTTTTTTGGCAATATGAATAATCCCATTGTTGTTGGTCAGATTGATTTCCTAATTTACTATATTGACAAAGCAATCTGTCGCTGCGGCCATCTCACTTTTGTTAGTGGAGTTCTCATGCCTCCCTTTATGCCGTCTTTTTTTGAAGTGCCATTCATATGCAGTGGCATCACATCAGAAGTTTAACATTTGCATAAATTGTGCTACCACACATTTTTTTGTATCATTTCAGTAATCAATTTGCAAAAATTGGAAAATGTTTATAATACCTTAAATCAAAATCAAATGTCGATCTTCTTGCTTATCGTTAGGAGAAACTTTTATGAAGTGATTAATATTAATCATTAGTGTCACATGTAGGTTACTCAAAACTATGAAATATATTTATGAAAAATTATATTCCACCTTTCAAGTATGTTCTGGAGTCTAATTCATTGTGTAATATTAATATACTTATTTGAAGAAATGTGAATAAATAACATATAATTTGGAACCTCTGTCACTTAAAATATATCCTCTAAATTTTCTTAATGTACATATGATATTTTCATAGTGAGTTTTGTAAGAATAATCAACAACAAATTACAAAAATTCATCTTCAGTGTTAGAAATTATTATACTTTACTAATATAATATCATGGTCAATATTTCTAAAAGTATTGGTTATAATTAGTTTGTTAAACAAGAAATAGTTTGAAATATTCAAATAGATTCTGTACATAGTACTTCTTTAAATTACTAATTACTAAATCAAAATAAAATTCTTACAAATGTTTGACAAGAAATTCAAAACAACACACTGAATTTGGAAATTAAATTAATATTGAAGTAGCTCAAGGGTGGTCAAAGGTGCAGGTCACACTTTCAGATGTTGTGGCCAGATGACTGGAGTATTATTTGTACAAACAAAAGGTTTTGTGGTCTGGTTGATTAACTTGACGTGCTTTAATATCACTGTCAGTGACAAAAATATATATATATACTATATATATATATATATATATATATATTATATATATTATATATATATATATAAATTTATATATATATATATATATATAGTACTCATGTTTGTAGTTTCCTGTATTATCCGTCATCTCTCATTATTTGTTTCTGACTTGTACACTTTATTAAGTCATATACCTGGGGTTACATTACACTTTTACATACAAGGTAAATATATTCGCGTATAATAGTTTGAATTTTGAAAGACAAATCCAAACACAATCACAGATGGTTTAATGTTAGGTTCAAAGGCATATTGAAATTCAATCATAGTATGTTTTTTTAATAACCTATTTCTAAGGTATTCAGATATTAATATTCTACTTAAAATTTTGAAATTAGTATAATAATAATAATATTAATAATAATAATAATAATAATAATAATAATAATAATAATAATAATAATAATAATAGAGATAATAATTAAAAAAGTAATTACAATAATAGTATTATTTTTTTTTTAATACCTAAGTAATTTAGCAATCAATATCTTATAGCCATAACATATTTTTGTTAAATTTAAATAGTCCCAACTTTTTTTGACATGAGAGATAGATTTTTCTCTTAAATATTGCTAATTAAAAAGATGTAATGAAGGGTTATTTTCACATTCATATTTTCAGTTGCTAAATGTGGAATACACATATGCCTCAATATTTTTCATAATCCCTTCTTTAATAATTCACTTTCTAATGCTTCTAACATTTGTAATATTGCAGCATTTAGTTATAATATTATGTTTTATAAATATCATGAATTTCTGTTTACTAAGAAACTAAACAAATGATGCTAATAATAATAATAATAATAATAATAATAATAATAATAATAATAATAATAATAATAATAATTAATGTTAGTAATTGCAATATAAATGAAAGAAAATACTTTTTTAAAGGTGCTGAATAACTAGAATGCCTTTAATAAATATGTAATATATATTAGAAATATTTGCTTTTGTAAATGTAAAGATATTGATTAATAACTCTAGGGAAGATGTTATGCTCATTTATCATTCTAGTATAGTTATCTCCTATAATGTAGTGTATTGAGATGTCTCGACAAAACCTCATAAATATGATAAAAATATTTTGCATTATAGCATATTGCATTTAGCAATTATAAAATCTTCTAATTTAGAAGAGATAAGTATAGGAAATCTAATCTAATAAAATTGCACATTCACATGTTCTGTTTAGAAGCAAAATTTCTCATTGAAGTGGACTGTAACCCCAGTTGTTGGCTCATAAAAACAAAAATGTACCTTTGAACTAAACATTCCACTGTAAATGTTATATACAGAGTATTCTGAAGACATCTACCCATATGCAACATTTCACTTACCGGAGCAAGAAAACATGTCCTCAAATCCTCAGCTTCGCCAGTCATTTGGATATGAACCCCGAATTAGCGATGCTCCACAAATTAAGCAGGTAATTTTTCAAAGAATTATTTATATTCAGACAAAGGCTAATATATTACTTGAATTAATGTAGATGTTCCTGCAGAAACAATTCAATCTGAAAACCTATTCAAAGCAGAATTATTATCACGTATGAGGAAACTTAAAGATAGTCATTTGTCATTCTTTTGTTTTATCCACTTCAAGAGAAGAAATTGATGATGACTTTTAAATGCATGAGCCTTTTAATGTTTGTATTCATATTACATACAATTTGTTTCGAATTGAATGTAATGATTTTAGGTACTAATTTTAATTGAATATCATGATATTAAATGATGGATCATAGATTATCAAGAACTGGAGGAGTTTCCATATATACAAAGAGTAAGTCAGGATGCTCTTTAAGCACACATTGTTTAGAATATTGTACCAAAGCCTTTAAAATTCTATAATTTCATGTAAATTAAAAATGCAGATTTATGAGATCAACATGTTATCCGAATATTATTACAAATGATTTTTCAAGGCAAGCAATTTCATACACCTGCAACTTTATATTTTGATGCATAAATTCATAAATGAACAATGAAAACAAATCTTCCATCACTGAATCATGAGAAAATCAAGTAAATATACAAAACTCACTCAAAATTACATGCATCACAAATGTTCATCTGCACAAAAAACATCAAAATACCTCATTGAGAATCAAGCAGTAGGAGACACCAAATAGAAATGACTACTGAAAATTGGAGCAATTATTTTGGGAACTGTAAGACAGCAAGACATTTTAAAAAAGAATAACTAACATTAATAAAGAATTCGTTTTTATGTTCTTTATTTGGAAATCTTCAAGAAATTATCAACAGGGATCTATAAAAGATTTTACAGCTGTAACATTTGCAACATTACTCATACCTTGAAATAATAATCCAAATCAAGAAAATAATCTTTAATTGATCATGAAGAGTGAAGAAATTATATGAAAAGGCCCAGAATGTAAAGAAATAACTCAATTGTCGAATACAAATGTATTAGAAAAAATATTTCAAACCATTATATGATATGCTTTAATTTATTAATTCACAGCCATCTTTCTCTCAGACTCTGGTTGATGTCTAGAAATTGTATACAGGATATCAATATTCAGTTTCAATAAATTTCATCCACCTCAATTAATTATTTTGATGCTAGAGCTTCAGGTTCAATAATACTTCAAAGTAGTTTAAAAGTCTACTTACACAAGGAAATACTGTGTGAACTATTAGGAAAAAGTATGAACTAAAAAGATTACAAGTATATCTCACTCACTCACTGATTTAAAGCATTTCAACAAAACTCAATGATTTGGGGGGAAAAATGCTTCTTATTACCTCAAGAAAAAGATCACAAATTCAAGCAGAATCCAAAAATATTGAGTTCACCTACAATATCAATACATTCTAAAATATGTGAAATGTTTTAAAAACATGAGCCAATATCTAAAGAAGTGTATTATTGTAAATATACTTTCATGAAAGTAAACAAAGGATAATCCCAAAACGTATGATAACCAACAATTGAAAAATTATTTCTAGTAAGTATCTTTAGTTTTGAAATTTTATTCTCAATATTTTCAAACTGGCAATGATGATATGGTGAAAAGAAATGAGATGAAAGCAAAATTTAATCTCTTAAAATAAAATACAAATATTCAATACAGTTTCATAAATATCTTATAATGTGCGAGACACTTTACACAAATACAATATGATTTAGAATATATTGTAATAAGGAAATGGAAAGTATTGGAAATTAAAATTAAAAGTTACTGAATAATTACTAAGTCTATAACAGTAGCCAGTAAATGATTAGTATTATTTTTTTAGTAACTAATGTTAGGTACTTTACTGTTTCTCTGCATTGCAGTGAATATCATTTTTGTTGTCTGTAATAAATATTATAATTGCAATTAAATAATGTTTTATTGTTAAGATGATTTCTTGAAATGAACAGAAAAAGATAAATATATCTAATTTTTTAAACTTCTTTTTTTTGCATTTTTTTGGTCCAAAAAAAAATTTCATATATTTCCAAATACAATTCCAAATTTAATTATAATTTATTGAATACAATTCTGTATAGGTATAGTTCACAAAAAAATAGAAATAAAATTTAAATTTGAAAACTTCTATGAGTTTATATGAAATAAGTACTCTAAACAATTTGATAAATAAAAGATTTTCAATTAATGCATAAATGAAATTGTTTTTGTTATAATAAAGTTCTGTACTTTACATCTAAAAGTTGGAGAGACACTTTACATCTAATAGATGAAGTTGTATTTCTAATTATTTTAAAAAAATTTTACATTTTTATTATTGATTAATTTTCTAAAGTTAACAGACTTGTAATTTACATTTTAAATCTTTATGCTGATTCTATTTTATAGTTATTGTAAAACATGTACTAGTATTCTGTTATTTGTATTCAGTAAACTTCAGCTGCAGATGTATTTGATTTTACTATCATTTCATCTCAATATCATGTCATTGTCTACCATACAGGGTGAAATAGATCATTACTCCAAAGTTCGGCATAGACAACGCCGAAAATCAAAATCTTTCAAGTCAGAAAGTGAAGAATACGATACACTGGGTTCTGACAGTGATACTGAACAAGGAACTTCCAGTCGTACTGAATCATCTAACCATCTTGATGATCCTGGTTCAGGACCAGGTCCTGGTTTGGGTCCTGGTACTAGCAGAGCAGGCGCTGGCATTCACAAACCAGTGCACCACAGTAAGTTAGTATTCCCCTCCAGCTATCTCTTAGAAATGCTTTGTGCAAATATATTGACTCATTCTAAATGTTATATTATAATCTTAATAAAATTATATTAATTTTTTTATACAAATAAACTGCAACGAAACATGTTCTATGCCAGTTCAAT
This sequence comes from Gryllus bimaculatus, assembly GCA_017312745.1. NCBI lineage: Eukaryota > Metazoa > Arthropoda > Insecta > Orthoptera > Gryllidae > Gryllus > Gryllus bimaculatus. The sequence continues at coordinate 21,444,708 of BOPP01000004.1, read as the reverse complement.
AATATTTGTTTCTATATAATCAGTATCTTACTTGCATTTAAGACAACATATTGTAAATTGTGATTAATGTTACACTACAGACAAAGTACATTAGGAAATGGTAGAGTTCAGAACTGAACTTTACTATTTACACATAAGATTACAATAATTATCATTTAATTAATATTAAATCTGAATTATTCAAATGTACGTTGTTTTTATTCAAGCTGGATCATAATATATTTCTGATATCCTGTCAACAACTTACTACTTATTAAAAGATGAGGTTTTCCATTTGTGATTATTGTTTACAATAATGTTTAGCTATAAGATTTTCTTGTTAGCTGTTATGTTTGCTCTATAAGAAAAAATATTGTTCCTTTTTATGAAATCTTATCTCTACATTCGGTTATTTATTTATTTTAATTTTTTTATTACAAACAATTGCTATCTTATAACTAGAGAAATATTTTCATGCTTATCAGAATTACATCTTACTTCCATTGTAAACTCCTTATTTCCTTTAATAATTCCAAAAATGATCCTTTTTTTTTATTTTGTAATACAATGAAAACCCTTGTGTGTCTCAGAACATTTCTACTCATAATATCATTTCACAAGAAAACATTCCCAGGTGGCTCTATTTTTGCTTCATTTTTAATGTGTTGAAAGGGTTGAAGAAATAAGTCTCACGTGATTTTTTCTTCTGTAGACAAATGCTTTAAAGGAGTAAAATTGCCCTCCAAAACTGGTAGAATAAAGAGGTGACTGTTTTGCATAGCAAAATGCAATTTTTTCCAGAAAAAAGTAATTTCAAAATTTGTGGCCAAGACATATTACTACAAATTTATTTTCTCTTCATTATTAGGAGTAAATTACTTACCAATATGAATTCAGATTTCAAACACTCTCTCCAAGGCAGTGTTTGCCAATTCATTGTTCTGTGCCGACACAGAAACCTGCTCTCTTGCTCTGAGCCAAGCAAAGTATGTGCCTGAAGCGATTGTGGGTCCACAGTGTTCTAATGATGATACAGAAGTGTGGGGGAGGGGGAAGGGGGGGAAGGTTCGATTGGAAAATTGATAATAATGTTTATTAAATGGTAATTATTATTTAGAATATTTATGATTCAATAACAATATGAGGAATTATATAATAGAGCATACATTATTACATAACTCAAAGCAATACGACTCTTCATGATAACCAGTACTGTAATTTCACTTCATTATTCTATTAGATAACTTTTTGGAAAAGCCAGTTTTAACATTTTAGGACAATAATATTTTATACAGTAGTATATAATATAATGAATTATTTCGTTCTGAAACAAAATTTAATGTTAACAAATAGATAACTAATAGGTACCCGGTGGAGGCTACGAGAGAGAATTTGGACTACAGGCTTGATATTTTTTGATGTACAGTTTTGTTTTAGAATGTTGTAAATCCTCGTGACTTTTAATATCATTTCCATAATCTTCAATCTTCAAATTACTGTACTCATCTCATGATTGCGGGGTATCTGTCAATTCATAGAATTTATTTTTACCTTGCAGGTTTCTCTGGGCCGAAAGCTACCTAATGAATTTGTAGGTCGTATTTTTAACATATTGCAGTCCATGCAAACACACTAAACACTTCACCATTGTTCAAGTATCTGCAAAAGAAAACCTTTTTTCCAAAACCGAAAGAAAATTAACAGGTGTAGATGATCTCCCCTCATTTTCCCTGAAACATCGGCAAAGACCCACTGGTTTTCGCTCACAGCGACCGCCTCCCTCCCCCTTTGTTCACACTGCTTTCTCCGTGTCCCTGCTCTCGGAGGGGAATTCGGCTCTGACGTCATTTCTCCTTCAGTTAGCAAACGCTGCTCTAAGGTATCCTAATTATGAGGAAGATAAGGGGGGAAATCTTATCTTTGAAACAAATTCGTCGTTTTACTCACAATTCTTGAAACGCGTTTTGGTAGGGTGACTGGAACCATTCAATTTCAGTAATTTTCTCCAAGAATTGTGCTTTTAGATAATAATTCCTAATACAAATATTGCAGTAAACATTCGTACCAAAAATTGCAATAATTATCTTGGAAAAAAGGTAATTTTCGAAATATCTGTAAGGAACACAATTTGGCTGTCCGGGAGATGCGGTTCTTAGGCAGAGGTGCCAATGTTTTGGCCGCCATTCTGCGGCTTCCTCAAGGTATTTCGCCCTGAGGAAGGTTGCAGAATGGCGGCCAAAACGAGAGGTATCTGTGCCTAGGGCACGCGCGTTGCGGTTGTTGAGTCATAAGTATACATGAATGGTCTTTAGAGATTATTATTGAATGATAGGTCTTTTCCCATGATGAAAGTCTTTTCATCATGGTATTTTCGAATCACCTGAGGTCGGCGGAAGATTTTCTCCTCCACGTATCTCCACAGCGGGCCACCGCTCCAGCCGGTAGAAGCTCTAAGCTCCCGAATTGTGTGATAGTGTAGTGCATGTAAGCGTGTGTGCATGTGTATGTGTTTGTGTGTGTTTATGAATGTGTGATGAGATAATGGACGCTCGTGTGTGTGTGTGATAGGCAAACAACGTATTGTGTGTGATTGACAATAGACAAAGGACTAGCAAGAAAAAGATCGCGGGCAGTCTGTGAGACTTTTGATAGGATAATTCCCCAACATTTCCCTGGAATTGATCGTCGATATTAGTTCTAAAAATTAACCTTTAAAAAAAGGCATATACAGTTGTTTGAAAACGATTAATTTTCGCGCCAATTTTTTTTCGAAGTTAATACAATTTATAAAAAAACATTTTCTTAAAAACGGTTCTTTTTTTACACTTGTAGGGTAAAGAATGCTTAGAAAGTGATGCAGGTTTCATTTTCGTTGAACACTCTGAATTTTTGAAAATTGAAAATGTTTTAAATTATGCGAGAAATTATGTGATGTTTTAGCATCACTGGTTTTCTTAATGAAATATGTTCTGTAAATTATCTCTTTAAAGAAGATCTATTACAAAAGTTTCGAATATATGAGTAGTTTTCTCGTAATTTTGCAAGAAATCGGGCAATTTAAAACATTATTTTCTCTAAAACGGCTTTAATTTTTTTCTCGAATAAAGTACGCTTACAAAAATTTCGCAGAATCCATTTTTGGTGAAATCTGTATTATTCCAAATTGCACACATTTAACATTACAAAACTACAATATTGATTATAGAGATTTTTACTGCGTCATCTTGACTTCTTCATAACTGTTTCAATGCAATTAAAGATAAGTGGAAACCCATGCAAATCGCACAGGGAGTTTAAAGCCGAATTCAATTTTTCTTGCCGTAATATGTATTTTACGGCACATTCATCTATTCAGACAGGACAAGAAATGAATTCAGCCTACAGTACCGACGGCATATAAGCGACTCAGACAATTCTCTCGTCACGTGCTGGGGCACGTCATGTGATCTTGCGAGGATTTGTTTACATTCTTATAGCTAGTGTTGAGCGTTGCTGCTTCTCTGACTCGCATCGCGGAGGCGATAATGTTCGGCTTTAGCGAAAGTTATGAATAATGTAGTTATGTTTTGCGATTTAATTAATCTGTGATGTAGGTGGTGCCAGGTGCGAAGTAATGTGTGGCAAAAGCGTACTGAACTGTTAGAATCGCTTAAACGCTGCCGGTACTGTAGTATATCGCTGGCGGCGTTACGCCTAACCGCCCAAATCCATCCTGCTCCTTTCCATTCTCTGCCATGTTCACTACAATCACCATTATTCTCATTCTGAATTTTAATATCTATTCAGAACTGTAGTGGAAACATATTGAAAAACGCAAATTCGTCTTCAAACTGCTTTGAAATGCACAATCTAATACCGCGCACAAAAGATGCTCTGAGATTTCGCTTCCCTGGTACCACAACTGATCTTGCTTCCGTCTCTGCCAAGTTGTGCGGGATCAAAAAATAGTTTTATATGATTTATATTTATATAGCATATACAAACATACAAGTCATCGGTGACTTCCAGCTTTCAAGCAACCCCTTATTTGTTGAAATAGATTGTGTTTATTCGGAAAAGGGATATTCACGTAACACGTTTTTGAAATACTTAAATACTATACTGATCATCAAAACGAAAAGTGCTGATCCCGTGGCCGTGGTCGCTAAGGCAGCAGTGCCGTAGCGATCTCGGACCGAAGGATCATCCTCACAGTTACCATACCGTTACAAGCAAGGTATGTGGCCGTAATGACCTAGTAGTTGATGCGACCTTAAATAACAAAAAAAAGAGAGAAAAAGTAATGTTTATTTTTATAAATTACGTTTTGACTGTTCAATGGCTTGACTGCCTCGATGAGGAATCGAATCCAGATCTCCCGTTGTATGTATTCCCAGTTGCTCTAACCACTTGTTCTACCGAGATAATCACCTCTTCACATGGCCTTAAGAAAAAAAAAATCTCGTGGCTCATATATTATACATTTTACCATCTACCTACAGTTGAAACTTTAACAATTATGTGCGAATACGTTTCCCGTTTTGCAATTATCAAGTAACGTTGGAACCCTATAACTCAGGCCTGCACAACGCCTGCTCTCCCGACAAAACATGGACGAAGAGTGTTATTAGAGACAAGCGTACCCAAAAAAACGAACTCAAGATCCTGTCCTGTCCTGCTATCCCGAGCATTCTGCACTTAAGAGCCAACCATTTGCCCGCGAGAATGCCGAAAGTGCAAGTGGTGGGGAAAATACAGCTTTGTGGGAAGGGAAGTTGGAGCGGTCGACGCAGCGAGTAGATTGTTATTTTATAATGCCTGGGCATCCATACTGTGAAATTATTTGCCCACTTTTTAAATGGGCTGTCTACTGTATTTTTAGCTGCAAAGGCCATATTTCACTGTTTATGTTCTTCTATGCACTGCTATGTATCGACATATTTAAAAAAAATGTATGCTCATTGCAACTCATAAACAATATTTTAATGCAGTAGTCTCTTTTAAAAATGTTAATATTTGATTTTTCATCAAGAACGTCAAATAATAACATAACCGAGGAAATTGAGGGCAGTCTTTCACATCGAGATTGATATAAAAATGAAATGTAGGCAATTTCAAGAAGGCCATATTTGGCAGCGCATATTTGTGATCATTTTCCCTCATTATGAAGCTAAATAAGAAATACCGACGAGCAAACCTCTTTGACGATATTTTACGGGGAAACATGAAACTATTTTGAGACTAGTTCAATAGAATGCAAAGGGCTTAATCTTTTATATACGATGTTGTAAAGGATTGTGAATAGTGTTTGTTGATTTGAAATTAGAAATATATAAAGTACTTTTGTTGGAAATTATAGAATTAGAGCAGGAAGCAGAAATAAATGATTTTTTTAAGAATACAATTTTTTACCTTCAATAAAATTGTCTTATTCAATTAAACATAGTTAATGAAAAAAATACTACCGTCATCAAACAAAAATAATTCAATATTCAGTATTAGCAGCACGCGAAATATGCGATTACATCGTAGCAAAGCGAATTACATTTTCTGCCCTACAAGCAATTATAATACTTGGCGGAGGAGATATGCAGCAGTGGACTGTAAATAGGCAGGTGTGACATTTTGGCATATCATTCCCCGTCATCCTCCCATAACTCTAAATTCATACCTGAACGAAGGACCATCACAATTAGTAGCTTGTAGAACTTGTCTGTTGCTGAAAGTTATTTACAGGTTATTTACTTGTAATTGGGAGTTGTCACCATCACTCAAAAATAAATGAAGGCATTGAAGGCATATTACAACGAACGCTAATTAGTAAACCTTGTATGCTGTATGAAAGCATACTTTATTAAATTAAAGAAGAACAAATGATGTGATTGAATGTAAGCATAATATACCGTGATTAATCCTTATGAAATTGAGATTCACAGTTTATGATTGGTATGAGTAAAATACAACAATTGTGAAAAGTGCACAATATAACTGACACGTAGTGCTGTAAAAAAAAGGACACAGATTGTTACGTGCAACGACTGGAGGCGGCGCCGAGTTGCACAGCGCGAGTGATGCCCTGCGCGCCGTTGCGACAAATGACTGACATCCTGTTCAATCCAGGCATGGCTGGCAAGTTGGCAGGCCTGTCATACGATAGAGTGTGTTGGAACATTCACTTTACATGTTCTCGCTAGAATGATTGCCCGCTGTCCCACAGAGTTGCTTGGTGAACTATTCTGAGTGCACTGTCCATGAAGATCAATTACAGCAACTGCAGCTGCATACAAGGCAGTAGGAATATATTTCAAGTCATTTAATTGGCCATCAACCTGAGGTAAACCTGATCAACGTGCTGAACCTTCGGGCGCTCGCGCGATTTAGTGCTACATGCGCGATTGCGGGACTGTATTTTTGCCGCCGAAGAACATCTTTCCCTTTTCTCAGTATTACAGCTGCTGTTGACGGTCATGGTTAATTTATTATATGACATCAACTGGACATTATAGTAGATTAAGAATTTATTGAAACAATTTTAATTACTCTTCAGAAAATAAATTTTTGAAGGAGAAAATCTGCAATATCAGTCTTCTACTTTGGCTTCACAAAACACTAATGACAAATACATACAATATAATAATGTCATATTAAAAATCGAAATTAAAAACTAATGGTGTAGGAAGGTAAAACTCGAATATGTTAGATGAAAATGGTAAAGAGGCAGAGAGAGAATGTGTAGGTAACTATGTATTATAATAAAACGAGAATAGTAAGTATTATCTAGATTATTAAAATCTATTGAAATCACCAACAAATTTCATGTAATGAATAACCAATTCATTTAATTTACACATTAATTAGCAAAAGCGGATTATTATGAAATGTTCACGACAAAATATATGAAAAATACAATAACATATTCATCACATTTGTGAAAAAATGGAACAGGTTCGATCGCGGGGTGGTGTTTATGCAGCGTAGTGCGAAGACTGATGACGTTGGTCACTTCAGCAAGAATTTGGCGTAAATGTGAGTGGGTCTTGGCGACGACGGTACCGCTATCTTGTGTCTAAATAGCTAACTAGAGAATACTTGACTTCTCGTCTTGCTCAGTTCCAACATCTAGGCGCAGAGCCGTTTTATTTGCAAAGGCGGCATTTACACTGTTTGCGCGATCGCTCGAAGCTTAATAAGAATATTAGTTTGTTTGCTACAGACCAATTTGGAGATTTTAGGTCTACTAAGAAGATCTGTGAGATCTGTGTCTCGAAACAAATATAAATATCCTAAAAAATACTTCTCAAAAAATGTCGAAGCATTCCTGCTCAAGACACAACTTGTCTACAAAAATATGGAGTTGCTACCATGAAGAGTTTCCTCATACAGAGTTGTAAACAACGTTTGTGTAGTCCTTCATTAATGATGATTTTCGTGGTCTTTGCTTCCTTGAACCCTCAACCATGTTATCTATAATCAATAGCTCTTTGCAACCCTTAGTTCCTTTTCGACAGCCAATTTGCTCAGGAGATAAAAGGTTTTGATTCATTAGATGACCATTAATTTTCGAAGATATAACAACAGTTAACATTTTGTATAATGTTGATAGACATGTGATTGGCCGATAATTTCGTAGTTGAAGTCTGTCTCCTGGTTTAGCACACATAAAATTATTATCTGTTAATAGGTATTTAGGGAATGTGGCTGGATCTTGCAAAGCATTGTTAAACAATCTAGCCAGGTGTAGGTGGAAAGCAGTAAAGTATTTCAATTAAACATTATGAATACCATCTGGACCAGGTGATTTCCAGTTCTGCGTCTTTTTGGTGATTGTTCTAATATCAGCTTCAGTAATCATAACTGATGGCACTTCATCTATATCTTGGCAAGCTCCTATTTCTTTATGAAGCCAATATGCCTACTCGTTGAATTCTCGGCTATCCGGGAGACGCCGCGTCGTTGGCTGGGGTGCCGACGTTTCCCCTGGCATGTCGCAGGCTTCCTCAGGGCAGTGACGCAGTGCCTTCCTCACTACCCTGAGAAATCCTGCGACATGCCAGGCGAAACGTCGGCACCCCAGCCAACGACGCGGAGTCTCCGGGATAGCCGAGAATTCATGGATTCGAGCCGCGGAAGCTTACTTATATGCCTACTCGTTGTGATAGTGAGGTACAGACCAAAAATTAACCATATCATCTTCATTTGGGAATTGGCATTGCCGCTCTCCTCCATCACAAGTCTCCAGTTGTCCGTAAAATTTCTTCTGATCGGCAGAAAAAAATTGATTCCTAGCGTCTTCTTTTTGATGCTTCGCTGTATCTTCTGATTCTCGTGCACAAAGCTTTGTTTGAGTCTCTCTTCTTCTGTTTCCAGTTTTAAAGATTTTGGAGCTCATTCAGATTTTCAACCTCCTAGCTATCGATTTTTTTCCGTTTTTCACCCTTTTGGAGATATCTCCATCCTTGGCGAAATACTGTGTCAGATGGCCAATATCCTTCCTAGCTTTTGTGACGTAGTGAAATAAGAAATAAATTTCAATAACAAAATAAAAATAATATATTAAAGATTATGTACAAGTTACAATGAATTGCTAATATTAAAACACTCCGGCAACCTTTTCCTTTCAGAACACTGCTTTACCGCAGAAAATACAAGCCACGCGTGATGCGCGCTATCGGACCTCGGTCCCGTGACAATTACCGTCACATGGCCTGACGCCAAAATTTAACCCGGTCGTGGCGACCGTGTGCCTACAGCACGTGAGATTGTCTGGCCCTTACTCTCCGGACATCTCGCCCACACTCCTACACCCCTTGTACGCACGTACAAGCTTCCCGATGCAAACTGAATGAGAACGCGGGCGCAGATGGCGCCGTGTTAAATAGTTGAGGCTGACACCCCCACCACTGTTCCATAGGTAGGCTCGCCGGCTGGCGCGAGACTCGCAGGTTTGGTTAACGCCCACACACAGGATTCTAGGGTTGGGTGCCTGCTTCCATAAACGAGGCTCGCCGGCAGCATCCTCGGAGTTTACAGCCTCCGGTATTTTTGGCTCTGCGGCACTACCTGAGTCAACCGCCCGAGCGCAAACTCCCGGATGTTCAGGCTCAACCCCTTCCTCCCCCGCAGCGTACTTTCACCGACCTAACGGTTCTGGCCCTCGTGTTAACGACGCCACGCTTTATTAATTTGGTCCTCGATTCTCCTCTTCCATGATAGCACAATCTCAAGTTTCGATGTGGGAGAAGTTATTGGCCTGTGTTTATTGCATTGAATACCCATGCTCTCAAGAGACAACTAAGGCAGCACAATGCTCTTCTTCAGTTAGCTCTTCGAGGGAATTAGGTGTAAGGGCTAGCTCTTCTAAAATAGTATTAATTACTTTGCAGATATCGTAAAACTTCTTATTCCCAGTTATTTTTGGTATATCCCTCGCTCTCTCTCTCTCTCTCTCTCTCTCTCTCTCTCTCTCTCTCACTCCCTCTGGCTTTCCCTCTCTCCGTCTCGTGAGGGAGTGAGTGAGTGAACATCAACTTATCTGACTATTGATACAAACGGAAAAGAGATTTCAGGTTTAACCATTTTGAACAGTTCGTATTTATCGCATAGTCGCAGAAAGCTTTGAAAACACTTGGTTCACTAATTTTTAGTTCTGTTAACAAATTTTCTTTAGTGTACTCATTTCTTTTCTCGAACCATTCCTTCATCCACCCTCGCTAAGGTATTGAGCAAAAATATTGAGTCGTGTAGGTTGACCCAGCAATGTTATTGTTTAATATGTTGTGCAATATATAGACTGTCTATGGACCGCTTTAGAGTAAAGTACTATTTATTATCTTTGTTTTTGGTACCATTTCTAGTTTTCGTTTACTTCTATCCATATTCATTATTTATGAAACAATCACTTATATTTGTGTTCTCTGTCATCTTTGGAAAACAAATTTGAACGTTTTTCTTGATTTTACGTTTTCCCTCGCTATATCTACTTTGGGAGATACAGATCAGTTCTCAGAATTCAAATATTTTTCTTTCTCCTTAAAACGTGGAATTAACTCAATCTTTAAACGCCCTTGCGTTATAATGCAATGCTTCGGTGTAAAATGTCGTTTTACGGACTAAAATATTCTAGAAACTTTCATTCAAGCCCTTCACTACAATGTACTACGTTGAACGGATACTTTATACAACATGGTAAAGGCGAGCTGGTTGCCATGTTTCAGTCTGTGTACTTGTAACGAACAGTTGTTCAGAACAGACTGTACGATTGGTTGTTCAGAACATAATATATCGTGAATTTGCTTAGCGTGCATCTGTAGTTGTTATAGTAATACGTGACGAATATCCTACGCATTTGTTTTTTGGGGAACGATGACCCGTTTAGATTTAGATTTATTTAGTCAAAAAAACAGTAGAAACTGTATGTGACGTATATGAGAGGAGATTAACTGTGCTCTTCTCCTTGAGTTTCAGAATCCCTTCCCGTCATTTTAACTATAAATAGTTGAAAGATGAGTAAAAGTTTAAAATAAATAAATAAAAATAAATTTTAAAAAAGCGTAAGATTAGCAATATTTGAAAATAATAGATATTTTCGTTTCCGAGTTATAGAAAACGTATTTGCATCAGTAAACCAATTGTAATTTCAACTATAAATTTAGCGAAAACTAATATTTTCAAAACAGAGTTCATTAACTATTTTAAAGATCTAATATTAATTGATGTTTTCAATTAAGAATGGAATCCCTAGCTAATATTAAATATGTAAAAAGAGTGTAGCTAAATAGAATTTTACCAATTTCCAAAATTCTAGAATTTTCAAGAGAAATAGAACCTCTGCCATATCATTAAGCAATCTTTGCTCTATTTGAGTAAAAACAAATAAAAATTTTGCAAAAATACTTAAAAATGAATAATACTAAAAATATATACAAAAAAATGACCACGACTATTTACATATCTTATTTTGAAGGAAAAATAATATTCAATACAAAGGTATTCAATAATGTAGTTAATGGAGGTGGTTAAAACAGTTGAAAACAGCAAACAATTGCAATTTTTGCAAATTCTAAGAAACTAATGATTATTGGATCCTCGCCGGTTTTGGTGTACTTTTTATGTTCGAACAAACAATTCAAAGAAAACATTTGAAGCAAATTTTGAGAACATTTTTAAATATCGTAGTGGCTATATCGAACGTCACATAGACAAATGTCACCACTAAAAAATTGACGATTTTCTGTTAATACTATCTTTGAACAGAGCAAAGCATTTCAATTTACCATATGGAATTAGTCAAATTAGTTGAATAAGTTAGTTACATAGAAAACACTGAACAACAAGTAATAGATAAGGGAAGCGGAGGCGATGATTACACTTCGTTCTAGTTTGGGCTGTACTTAAAAATTTACGTCACTAAATTGTCGCTTGTATATGTGATGCGCGAATGTAAAGTACCTGTAGCTCGAAAATTAAAATATCCATTTTAAATTCAAAGGGCTGCCAAATCGAGTTGAGAATATCACTTTTGCTTCAAATTATGAACCTCTTTTTCACAGACACTCTGAGGGACGAATTACCGAAAATCACTTAGTCAGTATCAATGGTCCACACAATGGGACTATGACTATATTAGATTTGCAAGAAAATAATTAACAACATTTAGGAGCACCTTTTCGGCATCTGGGGCCAAGAAAATCAAGTTTTCTGGCCAAAAGTAGGCATTTTTCAACAGCTTTGGAATGCTTTTTTTTATACTACTTAGCACGAAAAAAATGGGGAAAATTTTCACGCAGCCGGTAGGACTCGAACCTACGCTCCCAGAGGGAATCTGATTTCTAGTCAGACGCCTTAACCACTCGGCCACGGCTGCTCATGCCAAGACTCACACTTGCATACTAAAACATATATTGTATCAATAAACACAACCATCCTTACCAATGCTAAAAACACGCAATACCTCACGCGATCACAAACAAGTAGTTGGCGCAACCAAATTGTGCGCCATCGACATTCCGGAAGAAGGAGACGCATGCGCTTACCATACATTGGCGCAGCGTGATGGAAGGCATTTGTAGGTATAAACAGGACGTACGAAGACGGGAGACGAGCAGCCGTGGCCGAGTGGTTAAGGCGTCTGACTAGAAATCAGATTCCTCTGGGAGCGTAGGCTCGAGTCCTACCGGCTGCGGAGGCTCTGTTTTTAATTTTCCCAACTGATATTCGAATATCTAATATTTATGATCTAGTGTCTCGGTTTAGAATTAGATTTATTCAGTCAAAAAACGGTAAAAACTGTATCTGACGTAGGGGGAAAGATTATCTGCGCACATTTCCTTGAGTTCCAGAATCCCTTCCCGTTATTTTAACTATAAATAGTTGAAAGGTGAGAAAAAATTTAACATTAAATAAATAAATAAATAAATAAATAAATAAATAAATAAATAAATAAATAAATAAATAAATAAATAAATAAATTAAATAAATAAATAAATAAATACATTTTTAAAACAAATTTTAAAAATTGTAAGATTAGCAATATTTGAAAAATAGCCATTTTTGTTTCTGAGTTATAGAAAACTTATTAGCATCGGTACACGAATTGCAAGTATGATTTTTCTGCATTGCTAACAAAACAGTAACTCGCCCTTACCTCTACTCCTAACATTACAAGCAAAAGGAGAGTTCAACAAATGTGCTCATAGTGAAGTTATGTTTACATCCAGAAGCAAAACATGAGGCCATCTCAGCATTTGCGCAACGGATCAGGAAAACTGGACAAAAACCTGATCGAGAGGGGGGTCATTGACACGGAAGCTGAAGTGCATTATTTGTTACAAACATATGATGTCTTTAAAAAAATATACAATACAAATGTAAACTATATATGTTTTGTTAAAATAAACATTATTTTTCTTTTCGATCGTCAGTATAGTATCTAATTGTATAGAAACGGATATGCAGCAGAAAAGATTTTACTTTTAACTTAAATTTGTGAACCGACTTCAGATGTTTAATGTCATCTGGCAATGCGTTGTAAAGTAACGTACATATATTGTATGTGGATTTCTGATAGTGAGCTGTTGATATTGACACTTGATGAACGAGATTTTTACGACGTGTGTTATAATTATAAATATTAGTATTGCATGAAAATATGTTCCCACCGTTAAGTAAGTCACTTTTGACAAATATTACAGATTCGTAAATATACGGGGTAAGATTCCAAGCTCAATGAAGAGAGGCTTGCAGGGATCACGCGGATGGCATTTTTTCATTATTCGAATAATTTTCTTTTGCAATCTAAAGGTCTAAGTACTACATGATGAGTTTCCCCAGAATATTATGCCATATCTCAGGCGGGAATGTACATTTGCAAAACACACGCAACGAGCTGCATGAAGACTGACAGAATTTTTCAAATTCTGAATGCGTAAAAAAATAAACTTAATTTAGTGTTTAATTTTGTTATATGTTAATTCCATTTGAGGTTTGACTGAATAAAAAATGAAATTGAACAAAGTATTGTATGGACTTTCATGTACAACGTAAACTATAAGCGCTTAAACTGCTTCATTTTTATTATTGATTTTCAATGCGCTCAAAAATTGCAAGAAAACTATGCAGTCTCCGGCCACGTGAGAGATGTCTATGGTTTCGTCAGATACCCAGGAATTCAGGAAAAATCAGGAAACAATTAAACAGTTTCGATTTTGACTGAAAAATGCAATATTTTGATTGCGACATTCCATCTATTCTCACACTACGCGTCCCGACAATCTTTCTGAATTTTCGAAAATGGCAAAAGTTAGAAACAATGAAAGAAAGTGTGTGCTGTTGAGCACCTCTCCTTTTTTGTTCAACTCTGTTCCATTACTCTGTATTTTTAAAGTATCCCCGTACCCAGAATTATCGCGCGTTACTCACTTACAATAAAAGTAACTATATATAGTAATTGTTATAGATAAGTTTGGGAGATACATGCCACATATAAGATATTAATAGACCTCATATTGCCATTACCCCTCTTGGATAAGGCCTCATTCAATTTGTATTATCATGTCCATATAAAACTTGTTTCATTAATAATTACAATTGTCTTGTATAATAAGTTTTACACTTATGTAAATTAAACTATTTTCATATCCTTTCATTTCTTACAGGAAATAACAAAATAATATTTTGCCTGTGATAGACCAAGCATTCATTTATATCTTACACTGAGATATTAATTTCAACACAACAATCGAATGAGGGGGGTAGGAGAATATATTGTCATCTTGAAAATGTTCTAGATTACAAAATATTAAATTCCAAATCCACCAAAATTGTATATTTTGTGAATTTAGAAACAATTACAATATATTAAAATGTATTTTTAAAATTAAAGCATTAGATTTAATTTCACAGAACTTTTCCAGAAAGATTAGCAATGTAAAATCTTGAAGCTTCAGGACAGTAATTGTTGCAGGGTTTCTGCTTTTCATTATTTGTTTAAATGTACAATGTACATACATTTCAAAAGGTTTATAATTTTTGTGACTATCTATAAAATAAACTATTTGTCTTCAAATTCACTTTATCAATTTTTTAGTAGTATTTGAAATATTTGTTGTTGTTTTTTAATTTTATTAAATGGTTTCCTTCTTAAAACTTTCTACACCTATCATTGCCTTGGAAAAAATGTTTTAGAAAAATCTTTGGGAATAGCATTTCTTTATTTTCCTGAATCTTCACAAAAGTTGCATCATTGGGCAAAGAGAAGCCCACAATATTAGAAATTATTTTCTGTGGAGAACAATAACCTTAAGAAACTCACCAAATATTTGCATCAACTTGCCCACAATTTTTCATGTGAGCTTGTAATCATTTGGTAATTTCTCTCTTTGTGTTTGTTTCTGTTTTACACCAACTTAAAAATTTTAAGTAGTCAGCTTTAAGAATATCAAAAATTTCCTTTCCTCTCCAAAAAAAGAAAAAAATAACTAATAGCAAACATTATTTCATTGATGCATGGTTACTCTTATCTCAGTAGTCTAGTGATATGGTGTTTCTGTTTGCTCTTTTATTTCCCTGCTTTTTAAATTGCATGTATTTAAATGTTTGTATTTTCTTGTTCCTGAGCATTAATATGTTTTAAAGAAAATGCAAACAAAGAAGAGATAGAAAAATATCTAAGGTTCATTATTCAGATCAAAAGATGACTTTTACAAATTCCTTTTGCTTTTATTTATTAACCTTACATGTTATTAAAGTTCTAATCACAATTACGTTAGATGTGTTTTTACTTGTGTTCAACACTACTTAATAAAGTAGAATTATAAAACTACAAATGATAATTTTTAAGAGTGTTATTATTATGCAGGTACTACTAGATACTTTGAAGTGAAAAGTTTTTTCACTATCACTTCTTCCACTTCCACTTCTTCCACCATTTATTCTCCTTCTTCCACTTCCTCTTCCACCCCTTCTTTTTCTTCCTCCACCACTTCTTCCTCCTCCACTTTTTCCTCCATCACTTCTTTCTCCATCACTTCTTCTTCTTCCACCACTTATTTTTCCTCCGTTACTTCTTTTTCCTCCATAACTTCTTCTTTTTCCTCCATCACTTCTTATTCCTTCATCACTTCTTCTTCCTCCAGCACTTCCTCTTCCTCCAGCACTTCTTCCACCACCACTTCTTTTCCCTCTTTCACAACTTCCTCCTTCCACAACTTCCTCTTCTTCTTTTTCCTCCACTTCTTTCTCCACCACGTCTTCTTCCTCCATCACATCTTCTTCCTCCACCACTTCTTCTTCTTCCACCACCACTTCTTCTTTCACTTCCTCTTCTTCTTCCTAAACTTTTTCCACACCCACTCCTCTTCTTCCAATTCCAATTCTTCCTCCACCACTTCTTCCACTTTCACTTCTTCCACTTCTTCTGTTTCTTCTTCCATTTCTACTTCTTTTACTTCTACTCGTTCTTCTTCAACATAATTCAGTCATTGAGACTCAGATGACTCAGCATTGAGCTCCTGATTGAACAAAATAAATGTCTAATATTAATTGAAACATGGATCTTTATTCATTCCTGATTGTTCTGAATAACGACCAATTCCAAACAAATCAGTCCCAAATGTAAAGTTAAGTAAGTCCTTTCAGTAGTATGGCTACTTTTTCACTCTCTAATTTGTCTGGATTCCTTTTAATGTTAACCAGGAACAATAAGTTCATGAAATTCAGAGAAACCTATAGTGCCTGGACAGGGTAGACTAAAATTTATATTAACAAAAACAATCTTTCTGAAGAATTCACACATTTTAATTATATATCACAGCAGACAAGGAAGTGAACAATCATGAGAGAATTGACCTAATTTTTTCTTAATTGTAGCTTAGACAACATTTTAGCAAAACACACATTTTGGCAAAAGTTTAAATATTTCCTGCACCTATTTATAAAATTTCTGAAATATATTTTCATTTCAAATGTTCTACAAAAAGTCAATGAAATAATTGAATTTATGTGTATCAAGATCAATCTGAAAGCAGTAAAGAATTAACCTTAAAATTTTAAAAAGAAAGATTAACAAGGAATTTCCTCTGTATTATACAGTACCTTATAATCAATTGTTCAACCACTGGATTAATCAAGATTTTATTACATGTTCATTTAAATATCTATTGTATGTAATTTCTTGTATTCTAGATTTCCTGTACCACGCACACGAATCAAGCACTTCAACCGAGCCGTCACCAATTTCTGAAAGGAAATCTTTTCCACGCCATGGCAAATTCAGGTGATGATAGCAAAATCTACTGTTTTGTCGTTTGAACAGTAAATATAGAGTGAAATGTTTTTATAACTTTATTTTGCCAACTAAAAATATTCAGGAAAGTCTAAAAAATGAATATGGTATTTTTGTAACACAGTACTTAAATATTTGGAAGGGATAGTCCATAATACTACTTCCAATTCTGTCTTGCAAGTATGATAATATAAATAAATGATTGTTTATCTGTGAATATTTCAAACAAAACATATTGCACTTATTAAGAGAAATCATCATGTATAGAAACCTTCAAGAAACAGGCACTCAATGAGAAATAAAATCGCAACTCATGATATGAGTATCAATATTAATGCTATGTTAATAAATCTCAAAAAACACAGTAATAATAGTATTTCCATGACATAAAAAATAAGAAAACATGGCAAAAAGTAGGGCTCAAGAAATTAATAAAAACAAAAGTTTGGTTTAAAATTGCCAATGAATTTTATAGTATTGTTGTAAATAATTTTAAATTTTAAAAAAGCCCACATTACTAATACAATGTGATGTCCAAAATCATATTGTTAATTGATAGCAATTCAAGTGACCTACTATTTGCTCTTAATATCTAATTAATTTTTTCCACTTTTCAGATGTCAGTTGATAAACATTTCAAAGTGGAGTTCTATAAACAACAAAATATATTTTACTCACACTTGTCTATTTATTACAATAAATATTTTTTGATGAATTATACAATTTTATTTTGTATTTCTTTTCTTTCTTTCAATGCCATATAAAAAGATGATTTTGATCTTATTAAGTTCGATGCTGAAATGAAATAATATTGTGCTTGTACAATGTATAGCTGTTCAATGAAAATAATTAGATCTAATGCAAAGAAATAATGTGTATTGGCAACAAAATTCACATATAATTTTTTTGCTTAAATTTATTTAGAATGCTCTTTTCTTTTGAAAAACTGAGCTGGCTGCTTTTTTATTTATACCATAAAATTAATTCATTATTGGGTTAAGAAACCAAAACTAGAAATACCACTGAATAAATCTTTGTACGAAATTCAAAAGCAAATACTTGCTCACTCTTTTACAACCAATATCATAAATTATATCATGTGCATTCACTTGCTTCTTATTCATATTTACAATTTCCAACATGCCTGTACTTTTAATTAAATTGTAGGTTAACCACATGCTTTACCAAAATTTAGAATATAAAGAATTTGTATTGTATTAGGAATGAAATTTACTTCTCCATTTCTCTGAATTCATCAGCATAAAATTTTACAATTCATATACTCTATTTTCTGCCTCTTACATATTCTCAGATTTACAAAGACCTGCAAGATTCAAAGTTTCCATAAACATTTATTCCAAAAACTGTTATTTGTTTCTTTTGTGTGTCACGTCATGAAAATCTTTAGGCCTACTTAGTGTATACTTTGAAATTATGAATATTAGTAGTGACTGAAAATTATAATTAAATGATATAGAAACCACTGTGATCATGCGAGAGATTGTTTTAAATTCGTTATGTTTTCATCACATAACAATTTTTCAAAATTATAAAATATACTTTCAAAATGTCAAAATAATCTTGTAAAATACAATGGTATTAATATAAAAGCACATTAATTAAGATGTAATTTACTTTCACATATGACAGTTAGAAATATGTACAGATGTGACAGAACACGTAACTTCTGGAACACGTAAGAGGATGTTCACTTTTAACCAATGAACATGAGGTGGGAAATTTCATGTTATGAAGTTACACACGTGACATTTTCCCCTGATAGGTAGGCCACTCATGCATTGGAGTTTGGAAGACACATGAAATCTCTATGACAGCATCAGAACAAGACCTGCCAAACACCATGACAATGAACAATGAATTACCAACCAATCAGGAGCAAATGTAACAAAGGTGGCAAGTGTCACAAGTTCATTATATGAGATCATCCACCACATGTTCATTGAAAAAATTATGTTCCACACACTTCTCTAAATGCCCTAGTTTGCAATAATAATCCTGTGACAACTATCTGTTGTTCTCAGATATAATAGGTTGAATCAATAATGCGATTAAAATAATCTTTATAAGGTACGGTACATATCACACTTTCATATTGTTATATAAAATATTTAGTGCACACTCTTCAGCATTGTAGAAATTCAGAAATGTTTTAAAAATATAACTATCTCTTCTCTGGTCTAAAAATATTTACCAATGTTTCAGTTTACAGCTCCTAACATATCAGAAGTTTTGTATTTTTTTTTATTTTTTATTTTTTTTATATATATTTTATTTTAATTTTTTTTCCATTTTTAATTTTATATTCTCTATTCTTTAATGTTTACAAATCATACAATGTACATAGATATACCCTTTTGTGATTGTATGTTTTCTGATTACCTGCATTTCAAATTTTCTAGCATGAATTTTGAATGATAATAGACAATGGATGTAGGCTTTTTTATTTTTTGAATGAAGTGTATTATGACTAACTGCAAAGATTTCCATTTTAGATAGGTACCTACAAATTGATTCAGAAAAAAAGTCAACCCAAACACAGAAGACAGGTTAGAGTGTATCAAAGGAGGTACTTTTACTCAATGGACGATGGGATGGCACTTGACAGTGTAAAAAGAGTGTCTCTCCTCCTGTGAGGTCAGCATTCCAATGATCACATAAGTTGTTCAGGTAGCCACTATTTCAGGCTATTGGGTAGAGCAGAATATAAAGCCTCACGAATTGTAGTAGGAGTCACGAAACAGCATCCCATTGCCAGGTCAGAAGGCGTCATAAATTCTGGAAGATGAATAATAAAATGCAATGCTGAGATCATGATTCAATTCAATTCAGAATTCAATTATTCCAAGATTCTTTTTGGGAATTTCTGCCTTCCCTTCTTATTCAGAAACAGTGACCACCCATATAACTTGAGTGAGCAATGGTATGCCAGTCTCTCAAAGCCTAATGCATTTTTTGACAAAGTCCAGTGCCAATCCCTGGCCACTCTGACCTAGGTTTTATTGATGAAAACTGTATCCCTTGACATAACTGTATGGTGACTGTATTCCTACCTGTCCTCTTCATCTTTGAACATTTTTCTGAAACACTTGTTTATTTTGTTAGTTAGTAATAAGTGTTAATAATTGTAGAAGAACAACAAGAGATTAAAAGAAAAGCTGACATAGTCAAGATTCTTCAATATTAAAAGAATCTTTATTTGTCTGCATGGCATTCACGTAAAATATACTGTTGGCCTTTATGTCTAATGAATATATATGATGAAATGTAGTAATGTTTTGTTAAAAGGGTAGTTTATATTTTTGTTTATTAATATTTATTAAATATATTTCACAAGGCGATATTAGAAAATTAATTGCATGTGTGATCTCAATGTTTCCAAAATGTTGTCAATTAGTATTATCTGTGTTCCAAGCACAGCACCTCTAAACACTACAACACATAATGCATTTATATTTAGTAAGGAAGACAACAAAGTAGCACCTGTTTTAAACATTATTCCAGTAGATTGTATTTGCATTGACTTTCAGTTGTATTTCCAGATATCTTGATCTAAGCTTTCTTTGTCTCTTTTTTGATTAGTACTGAAACCTTGTTAAGTTTAAGATACTACCTGAAAATTCATATTTGCCAAATCTCCTCTTTGTGGGGACAAGGTAAAGACATTTGGGAATTTTTCCCTAGAAGATAAAACAGATTACAGTAGAATAATATTAATTTCATGACTTTTGTAATAGGTATTGCGAAAATATTAATAAATATAATTCAGTTTTATTAAGACCATTCATGTACATAATGTTGATATATAAAATTGGTTTAAAAAATTTGTAAATCATAATACAATGACCACCCATATAACTGTTACACAGTTAACCCATATAACATGTGTTTAAAAATGCATCTGCCTCTCAGTTGATGTAGTAACAAAAAAATTATGTTGATCTCTATAGAAACTGAATCTTTGTGACCTTACAATAATTTAGAATGGCTTTCAGCCAAAAAGTGATGATTATTAAAGCATAATGCCTCAACCCTCCTCTTGCAGGGTAAAGACGTGTTTCTCGCATTCTTCCACAAGTATCATGGGCATTCTTCGATACCTATTGTGGAACAGCCCAACTCTAAGCATATATTTTAAGAGAAAAGATTTCCAGTTGATATAAGTATCTGAGAAGTTTTATAAAAAAGCAGGAACAAACACATTCCTTGTTAGAAAAAGTTTCCTCCATTTTAGGGTGACCAGATCCTCATTGATGAAAAGGAGGACCGAGGCAAATAAAAAGGAGGACATTTAGTGAAAAAAGAATTGTAAATTGTTGTTGATATTTTAAATAACAATGTAATATGCCCATTGCATGACTGTACATGTTACATTGTATAATTATAAATGTACACTGAGAGAATACTGATACATGGAAAAAGTAACAACCCTTCATTTGAAATCAAGTCGTATCATCTAGTTACACAAACTTAGCTTTCAGCCTCAGATTCCATCCTTCCCATTTTGAATGCAGGAAATTTGCTGGCTAGAGCATCAATAAACTTACATTTCCTCTTTGGCATTTTAAACTATCACATATCTTTAGCAAATATAGACCTAGGAGAAGATCGTATTTTCTCCCTTGCCAGTTCACAAAACTACTAAAAACACGTTTGGGCAGAATGAGTGAACCAGTGATAGCGCTTTCTCTTAGGCATATTAGTGTAAATAGGTGTCCAAACAAATAATTATTTCAAAATATTGTGCTGTCAGATGAGAAATGTTTAAAAAGGAGAACATTTTGAGTTTTAAAAAATCAACCTGGATTCTGGACAAAAGTATAAAAAGGAGCACATGTCCAGATAAAAGAGGATGTCTGGTCACCCTACTCTCTTATTACTTGTGTATACACTTAGTGTATACCATACATTTCATTCATCTACACATACATAATAACTTATTGAAATGAGAATAGATATTAAGCAATGCATTGTTCAGCATAACGGTTTTAGGATATTTTCTATATCAATGAAAAGAATACATTTTTGTACACCCTTGTATTCTGATTCTAGTGATTCTGATTTTTCACAGAGAGAACTACTGTTTTGATCCATCATCCCATATCAAATATGCAAATGATGGTGGAAGAGTGTCCTCTTCCACTACAGTGAGTACTAAGATATTTTAAAACTTATATATGAAAAATAAGCCAAATCATATTAATAGCAATATGATTCTAATAAGATTGACATTATTTAGAAGGATGAATGTGCAAAACAGAAAAAGTTTTTTTCTCTTTAAAGCTGTTTCAACAATTTGCTACATAACTGGAAAAGTAACCCCAAACATTTTGACATGTTTTTCAATATCAAAGATATTGACTTACTTTTAAAGATAAATCTATTTTTTAAATACTTTTTTGTTTTAAAATTAGAAATTAGAAACCATACTTGAAGTATAATTCTTTGAAATGAGAACCAAGAAAGAAAAAAAGAAAAGAAGGGAAACTGAGCAGAAATGCGAAATGGAGTATTGAATCAATTTTAATGTATCATTCAAATGCATCATTTTTTTAAATTTAAAATGTTATCTTAATGCCTTCAATTCTTGACAAATTTGGTGAAAAAAACAAAAAATTCACAAGTTCAATGCAGAGAAGTTATTTTTAATAAAAATGATGTTAGTTTCGAAGTACTATTTTTGTTTTAAAATATCAATGAGGAAAACAAAATCCTATTGGTGCTGAAAAATTAAATGTGATTTGAATTTCAAGTTAGTAAGTCTACAATTTCCATCAAAAAGTCAATAAGGTGCACACAAGTGTGCTTGGATACTTCCTGTGATTAATTTTTTTTTTCCTTCTAATTTATTAGTTCACTTCAGTTCTATTCTAACAGACTCAAAGTGCCTAGTTCTAGTGAATTTCCTTATTCACTTAAATTTAAATATAGCCTAAATGATTACATATTAAATCATCTTACATCAAATATAAGTGAAAAGATATGTTTAAGAGTTGGCCTAGTATCATCATAGAATTAACTTGTTATTTTTCCTTTGTAACTGTGTAAAACTGTAAAAGATCTTGCATTACTTCAAATTTTAGTTTGAATGCTCACTGCAATTAGGTGATCTGTTCAGATTTCTTCTGAGTATGCACATGTTTGTATTGTATATGAAGGAAGACACAGGTCTTATCAACAGTAATGTTGAAATTTAACAATCTTTATTCAATGCATTTAATGCAATAACATTCTAAGTGGTTATTAGTACAAAAATATGCAAATAAAACAATTCCATTGGTTCGTTCTCTAGAATTCAGAAAATACTCTACTCTCTAAAGCATAGTAGCATTGATGTTTATTCCCTTTGTAATTTCCTTCCAGAAACTGGGAAAGTTAAAAAACATTTGCTTGAGTTGCATGAAGTTTGTCACTATCTCTCCATCTGATAATTAACATATTTCCCTTTGTATGTTTGTTGTGGTTAACCATTATGTGGTTGAAAGTACTTGTTATTTCTAGCTGATTATACTGATTTTTATGTTTTTCAGTGTATTATTAAATGTATAAAATTCTTCTCTGTTGCATGTCATTGTACCTAAAATATAATTTTTTTTCTTTATTTTTTTATTTTTTTAAATATTCATTCCCTCAGTTCCTTGTAGCTTGCTCATGAAAAACATTACATAATAAGCTTTACATATGAAGTTTGACTTTTCTGATCATAAAATGAATTTTATTTAATAACATTATTATTCCCAAATATTATTGAATTTATTGTTATGGATTTCCATGCTTAGAGAACAACTTTAATAACATTAAATATTGCTTGATTTTGGTAAAATCTTTTCTATCTTAAGAACTATATGTATTTCTAACCCCAGGTTAACAATACTTAAAAATGTATAGTATAACATAACTGCTGTCAAAATGAATATTTCAGCAAGAAATAGTCAGCATATGCAAATTGAGGTTTTGTGTCTTCAGCAAGTGGAAGTGTTCAAAGTATTTTTTTCTTAATATCATTTATTCTTATTTTAAATGACTTTTAGATCTTGTACAATGCCATCTTGACATTACAAAGTGAGTATACACAATTTAACAAAATAGGATATACAACATATAATTAAAACTGAAAAGTTTATTTAAAAATAGGTTTTACATAATACCATATAAGAACATTGACAATTTTTCATATACATTTGGTATGAAATGTAAGAATGTAACAAAGAAAAAATGCAAGAAATATTAATTTTTTTGGACAAATTCAATTAACTCCTTATATGAAATATTATGACTTTTCCCATTCAAACATTTATCTAATACCTCACTTCAAAATAACAATGTTGGTTGAGATAACATTCAAGAATTTTAATGAAATAAAACAACTAGTTTTTAATTTGATATGATAAGAAGTATTATTATTGTTGTTGTTGTTGTTGTTATTATTATTATTATTATTATTATTATTATTATTATTATTATTATTATTATTATTATTATTATCAGTAACAACAAACAACGGAATGGAAATAATACACCTTCATTATAAGTGTGATTTTCAATTTCAATTAAATATCTTCACCTTTACACCAACTTGCTGCTTTGTATTAACTCAATGCTGTGTATTGTTATTTAAAATTTACAATTAAACATAAATTTTATAATGAAAGTACATATACAATAAAATTCAATTTTTTTTCACAAGGAAGTTGCTTGAAATATTGAGTTACACAATGTGTGTTGGAAAATGAAAACATAATTCTGCTGAAAATGTAATTAACACTATCCATTTGCAAAGTGAGAAAAGTTTGTAGGTACTGTGTTATAAACCATATTTTCATAATACAATTTGCAAATAATATGAAATTGAGAGAGAGAGAGACCAAGATTAAAAAAGTATAGGTTTAGTAATGTATACTTTTGAAATTTAGGTTGCCTAATAAATATAGTTAAAAGTTGTCTGCCATGGATAATTTTAGAATAAATGTATAATAATTGGAATGAGGACAAACAACCATTTTCTTGTTTTTGTTTCAGAAACAACATTGGCAATGGGCGGATGTTGAGGAAGCTCCCTACAGCAGAAACAGCCTTTGTTCTAGGTCAAAAGTTGGAACCCCCCAGTGGGTTTTCTGATGGCCATGAATTAAGTGAAGCAGAATGCGATATTGATTCTGTAAAAAAATTGAGAATTGGAATTATGAAAAATTCTTTGAATATATTTGGTCCATCAAGTGGGAACCAAGACTTTACAATTGCTGTGTGATCTCATATATATGAATTTTAAATAAATGTTATTTTTCATAAAATTGTTTTGTACAGTGCTTTTCCTGAATAACTATCATAAATTGGCAAATTATAAATGCAACTAATGAATAAATTATTTTGTAAAAATTCCATCATGAGAAAACCAACACTTATGAAAAGGTTTTAAAGCAATAATGATTTGTCTGGTTTGGTTACTCAAATATTTTCTTGTATCCTATCCTTTAGTTAGGCCCCTATGTAGAACTGCAGACTGAAACAATCTCTAATTCATATTATTCAGAAACTTTAGTTTTTCGTTATCTCAGTACTACATCAAACTGTAATGATGTGAAGAAACTACAGTGAAACCTGAAACGGCCAAATCTATAACGCAATTACCTATATCAAGGGCCGTTTTTTCGTGGTCAACGGGCCAAATATTCACATGTCGTGTGTATTACCCGATATTTATTGGCCAGAACTTCGTGATAATTTGTGATTAAGAGCGGTAACACAAAACGAGGCGAAATATCTGTGGATATTACTGTTGATTCAGTATTGGAATATTAATGCGAAAAAGCCGTGTTATATTTCATAGATCAGATATCGAGAGTTGTTGAACTCGCGTTTGGATTGAGTTCTGTTGCAAGTAACAATGGATGATTTTCATACATTTGATTTATGTATGTATATAAATCGAAAAGAGCTGTATGTGACGTAAAGGGAAGAAACATAATCTCCACACGAGCTCCAGAAACCCTACAACATTCTTTTTCTATTCGTCGAGAAAAGTATCTAAAGCCAAATCCCCAATTTTTAATTATTTTAAATAGATGAAGTTACTACCACAGCAAGACAGTAGTGAACAGCTATTCAAGATTTTTATCCAACACTATAAGGCTGTCTTTTTTTGCTTTTGTTGCTTCCTCAAGTACACCATACTTAATTTGTGCAATTATGACCTACTTTTTGTTAACCCAATATTTTTTAACAAACATCAAGGAGAAATCACGAAAAACTACTAAAATGTAAACATTTCTGCCGGCGTCAAAATACCTGATGGCGGGCTGCTAACGAATAAGTAAAGCGGGTGGTTTGTATGCTCCCCATACAGAGTGATACAAGCCGGAACTACGACTTGGTCCTAGAGTTCAGGTGAATGCAGAACTTGGAGACCTAGAGTCCACTTTAGGGGGAGTAATCAGATTTAGGACACTTTCCTCTAGTTGAATGATGAATAAAAGTATCAACACAGCTAGGTAGGCAACATTTGAAAACTTAAGTTTCGCTCCCAAGTAAGAGAGTACTTATTTGCTTTGGTTAAAGAACTACAAATTTGATTTATATACTGCTAACAAAATAGCAACCTACTCTACCAACTTTACTCTTACCACAATTAGTTAAAGAAGAGGTAAAGAACGTGCGCATAGTGAATCTACATTTATGACCAGAAGGAAAACAAGGGGCCATCTCAGCATTTGCTCAGTGGCTCAAGGGGAAATACACGATTTGAATTTTTTTACGAATGTAAATTGTTCACTCAAGTCTAGATAGGAATGAAGCCACAGAAAGGTAAGAGAGAGATGTATTGGGTAAAAGAGTACAATTAGAAAAATTAAATGTTTTTATATACGAGATTTTTGAGATTTGAAGTTCAAGTTTACTAATTTAAAAAAATTAAGAATAAGCTATTTGGTTATTAAAATAACAATCTGATTGTCTAATAAAATAATAATAATAATAATAATAATAATAATAATAATAATAATAATAATAATAATATAGTTGCCGAAAGTATTAGAAAAAAATAATCATACGAAAAATACCTCTGAAAACTACAGAATTCTCGAAATTATGAAGCAATGATGAAATATATCGCTACATAGAAAAAATAACTGACATAATTCAGAAGAAAAAATTGCTTTTGGACACATATTCAGGATGGATGATAACAGACTAACAAAAAACATTTTTATGTACCTTTGGAATAAGAAATCTACCATAATTTGCGTTCAAGAAGTTAAGAAAGATATAGAAAGAAACAATGTAAGAGAAAAAACAAGGGGGAGAGAGAGAGAGAGAGAGAGAGAGAGAAAGAGAGGGAGAGAGAGAGAGAGAGAGAGGTTTTTAAAAATAGATTGAAAAAATGGAAGGGGACCAAGAAAGGTGAGGAAAACTGGACGACAATGGTCCGAAGAGAGGAAAATGAAACATAGTGAAAAGGTAAAGGAGTACGAAAAGAAGAAACAGCCACTTAAAAGGAAGTATTAAAATTGTGTCCTTATCCCTAGATGACCCTAACGAAAAAAGAAGAAATAATGCTTGAATAAAATTCAATGATTAACATGATTCTTTGTTTAAACACATTTTTTCAACAGTTTTAGTAGACGTACATTTCTTCTACACGCGATACTCATAACGTTTTTCTTTCACAATACAAAGAATACACTGATTCCACCACCCTAGTAGATAGAACAGTCAAAGAGTTTATAACAAGTTATTAAATAAACTAGAGAATAGAACATCAACACCCTCCGGTATTTAAATATCCCAGGCCGCGACGCGCGCTGGAGATGTATATCGATGCTATAGGTGCTACAGAAGAGTATTGGAAAATGAATTGTCAGGTACAATTAATTGACAATTAATTAGTAAAATAAATCATATACATCACAAATAACATACAGTAAGATAATACACAACTATTTTGTAAACCTAAATGACACAAGGATGAAACTAAATCAAATCTAAATTTCATTTTTAATAAATCATCGCGACGCCCCTGGGGGCTGCGACGCACACTTTGAAAATCCCTGGTATATACCTATTATATTATTGACACTTAGATGCATGTTTAAAGATGAATTAAATGCATCATACACCGAAATTGAATACGGACAAACATTACGTTTCCCGTACATTTTTCGATTCAATGAAAACTTACAGTTCAAATTATACTAAACTTAATGGTACCATTGTATCATTGCACAATATTTTACTGGATTCCAATCCCCATAAGAGCAAAGAAAATGACCCCAAGGGATATTATGTATATAAATATTTACTTCCATCAGACCTGCAGAACAATTTGCAGTCTGATCTCTAGAGCCGCACGCGAGTACTCAAGTGCAAATGCAGAGAAATGTGAAGGGTGGGGATGAGGCAAATTCTACGAGTGGTGACCATCAATTAGAATGCGCAAATTGAAAGAGCATTCGACGAGTACATTGCATATATTCCATTTTTATGTCAATTTTGATGAGAGAGATTGCTCTCATAATTTTCTTCATTTTGCTATCATTTGGAGATTATAACATTCCTGGTGAGCAATCAATTATTAAATTGTAAATATGTTTTAGAATTAAATAATAAAGAATTAAAAAGGGCCACTACTTTAAAATATTGCTTAGAGACACAATGAGCATTTTAAAAAAATTTAAAAAATACAACTTAAAAAATACATATAGTAGTGGATACAAAGGTGGATACGCACAGTGCACAGAAGAACGTAAACAGCGACTTATGACCCATGTAGCTAAAATGGGCAGCGTACAGATGTTTGGAGCTTTACAAATCAATATTTACTCCACAACATTAATTAATAATTATTGCCATGTAAACAAAAAATGTTTATTAGTTACAGATGTGTCAAACCCGAGAAGGACATACTATCCTGATCTAAGCAAGAGAAACTCCATAAGTTTGTAACAGCCAAGTTCCCGTATATTTACGATATTGTTATTACTGTTCAAACTTAAAAAAACAATACAACATAGAACATCTTGAGTTTTGGTTTAAGTTAAACCAGGCAAAATCACTTCACTGAGTATGTTTTCCATTGAACCATTCACATGAGTATTTAGAACTGTTTGTGCAAGCTACCTACTTATAAATCAATTACATTTATTTCGACACACTCATCAATACAGTCAGGATTCAGTACGAACCATTTCTGTAAAAGTGATTCACAACTGTCTTTTGCAAGCTCAGGCAGGATGCGCAGTTCTACAAATATCCCCTCCCCGCTCCCTTCATCTTTCTAGAACCCAACGGTCTCATAGCGCGTACCAGCCACAAGCAATCTTTGCGTCATATTACGTAACATTTTCCCAATATTCTTAAATTCAAAACTAGCTTTATAATTTTTGCAATTCAAAATGCTTAGTAACCTTGCAATTTATAATATTTGTAATTAGCAATAACTTTAATCTCTTAATTACAATTGGTTTATTGGTTACAAGCCAAAGGCCCGCTCTCCCAGCCGGACTCACCGCTGCCGGCAGTTCAATACGAAGAAAACTCTGGGCCCGTGAGCACCCACACACCAGTTGGTGCTCACTCTCTTAGGTTCACATCGCAATGTATGCAACGTACGCGTGTGTAAATTGTTTAAAGTCAATAAAATAGTTTAATAATGCACGATGTACGGATTTTATTTTAAATAATTAATTACAATACATGTCATTCACCTCCGTGTCTTGACATCTCACAGACTTTTCATGTTCGCTTCACATCGCTGTGTATTAATATCCATGTGTGTAAGACTATCAATTACTTTTTCCGTAGTTCAACGTGTTTTTAATCACAATGTATAAGCTGCAAAACTTTAGTTTATTGTTGCAGCAACAATTTCATTCGTGGACATTGCACAAAGGTACTGTATCCATGTTCTTGGCTAAACAGTGACTGTGCAATCAAGAATTGTAACGCGAATATGCGACTGCACACATCACGTACGCGGCAACGTTTTCTGACGTACGACAAGTCTGCCAACATGCCATTCAACTTCTGTTGGTAACAAGAAATCCTCATCTGGGCCACTGGAAGTGATCTACCTACTGCATCAACACTCACAGCAATTCACTGATTCTTGAAAAGATTTGTTTGTAGCTAATTATAGAGCTTTCCTATATGAATATCTTTCACAATTGTGTTTTTATTCATTTGTTCATAGACTTTTAATCACGGCACATCATACCAACATTCAACTTAATCATTGGTATTAGTAGAATTCAATGAAGTATGCTTTTACACAGCATACTATATTTATCACTAAGCCTGTGTAAAATTTAATCATTTAATTATATTTATTTACTGCACTGCCTCTATTCATTTCTAAGTGATGATGAAAAACTCCCAATTAATTAGCTCTTCAGCTACAAAAAAAATCCACAAGCTTTCAGTTGTGGTGGTCCTGTGTCAGGTAAGAAATCAAAGTTATGAAAGGAGGACGGAGTATGGTATACTACAGATCCCATCTGTAAATTCACAATTCACTGCGCATATCACCTCCGCCAAGAACCATCTAAAATTCCTGATAATGATGATCCTTTTGAACGGCCATCTCTTCATAACTAAACTGCCGTCAGTTATTAAAATTCATCTGGCTATGAATCACACGATACAGATATGATGCAAAATCTCCTTCGACACGAGATAGAACCAGTTAGACTACATCCATTTATATTTTGCACACAGATAAGGACACCATACGAAAATGCTAAAGCTAAAGCTAAAATGCTAAAGAAAGAGTAATAGAAACAACGAATTCAGTCTTAAATGAGGAAATTCAGAAGAGATGTAGATATTACAAAAATCAATCACATCGTGAATGAAACTGGATCTGTCCGTGGTTGGTCAGATAATTTTGGGGCTAACCAAAAACACCGACAGAGTAAACGGTTCCGTAACACCACTGGCGAAAATATTTATGAAACGGATAGCCAATATTAATATCTCTCTGGTCCATGTCGAAACTAGCAAAAATCATCCTGAGAGGTGTTGTTAAATTTTGACATATTTAATGACATGCAAAATTTGGCGCAAAATGCCCTTGTCTTTAAAATGTGCAATATATTTCAATTCAACAGGCACAAACCAATTTCAAAATTTAATATAGTTTCTGACTATTCCATCATTTGCTATATTCGTCGATATCAGTGCCTCTTAGGAGCGTTTTTCCAAAATTCGAGTTTTTCCAAAAGTGCAAAAAAGTGGTAATCTTTGACACGCAGCTCCTACATGTTTTCATACAGAACGCTGAGATTTACACTGGTTATCAGTACATCACTCTTCATATTGTAGTTTCGGCAGAATTTATAATTCACATGAACATGGCGAAGTCTTAGAATGCATTTTTGTGGTAAATGGCGTTTTTCACGTGTTATTCGGGAATTCCTATAATAAAAAAACGAGTAATCTACTGTTAATGTGGTACTAACAATATATTTACCATTAAATTTCATGTTAGGACACTGGTTTTAAAAAGAATCTGGTTCATGTCAAAAATTGTAAAATTCAACAGGTTGTTGAATTTTGACGTATTTTTTACTTTAAAAATTTGGCAGAAAATACCCTTATCTCCAACTCTGAAAAAAATTTAATTCTGGAGACACAAAACAGTCTTAAATTTTAATATATTTCCAGAAAACTCCATCATTTGCCGCATACGGACGATAACTGTCCCTTTAAAGACGTTCTACTAAAATTGGGTTTAAAAAGAAAATCGAAAAAGTGGTAATATTTGACATGCTTTAGCCCCTAAATGATCAAGAGCTAGAAGATTTATAATGGTGATAATCAGTACATCATTCTTTATATTGCAATTTTGACAGAATTTTTATTTCACAAGAACTGGTAAAACATGGCGATGTCCTAGACTGCATTTTTGTGAAAAATGATGTTTATTTTTAAGATATTAGCGAATTTCGGGAAAACGAAGTGTCTGATGGAAATATGCTACTAAATTGCCATGAAAGTTTGTACTAAGATACTGGTTTTGAGAAGAATCCGGATCATGTCAAAAATCGCAATATTCGGCAGGTGATCGTGAAATTTTTACATTTTTAAGACAAAAAACTGCTCATATCTCACAAACTATGCAACATATTACAATTTAATAGAAATAGTTACGTTCAAAAACGAATGTAGTTTCAAAAAATGCCTTCAGTTTTAAAACTAGTGTTCTTGCACAAAATTTCATGGTAAATACACTGGTGCTAAGAATATTTCTATCAGATTCTCTGTTTTCCAGAAATTCGCGAAAACATAGGCAACAAACGGCATGTTTATCAAAATACAACGTATGAAGTTGCCATGTTTAACCAGTGCCTTTAGAATTAAAAATTTTGTTTTTTATTCACAATAAAGTGTAAACTAAATTTAATCTCCAGTGCAAATCTCACGGCTGTATCTCTAATACAGTAGTTAAGGACCTATGGTGCGTCAAAATTATTCCCAAACAAATGAGAAAAATGCCATTAGAATTTCATCGCATTTAATACTTCTTTGATTTCCATATTTTTATTCAGACCCCAATCCTTTTTTAGTTTGGTTTCTATCTGTCCCTTGAAGAAAATGCGACACAAGTTACCGAAATTGCTACAAGATAGGGAAAGAACAGAATCTGACAGCGCGAATATGAACGGTCGCTATTTATTGTTTAATAACGTAAGGTTTTCCCAACGCAAGCCTCATTCCAGTCTGTATAACTCGCAATACTATGTAGTATTTTAATTGTAAGAGTGATATTAGTGAGTAAATAATGAAGGTTATGCATTGAAGATTAAAAAAGCTCTATAATTAGCAACAAGCAAGTCAGTAAATCTCTTTGCTGATGCGCCATGCACGTCGACGACTCAGGATATCATACACGTGAGACAATTGGTGAATATCTATGATCTCAGGTTAGATTTAATTCCGTGTATTTAGCGATTGTCACATAAGTAATATAATGTCAAAATAATTTGACATGTTTTCGTGAATGAAAAATGAATCTCAGTAAGTATCAAGAGCTTGTACTGGACGTGGGAAAGGATCCGTGAGAAAACACATTTCGTGTGGAATTTAATGTTATTGACTTTCACTTTATTGAATCACATCAAGGGTTAAAGGTCAAGTGACAAATCATCATAAAGTGTCACTCTTTTGTTACTCGATATAACAGACACTTCTGAAAAACTGAAGAAGACATTGGAATGGAAATATGATAAATAATGTTCAATTATGCAAGAATCAACTGAAATACTTCATTAATTGGTTCGGCAAGATAGCACAATTTGTTTGACATGAAATAAAATATAAAACGTGTATAACATAAAACATATTCAAAGTATGATAATTAGTTTACACAAATAACATGTTACATTGAGAACGTGACTATGAAATATTCGAAAAATGATATGCGTATCAACTCAATATGCCAACCACCTTTTTATACCAGCTATTCACACTTCCAAGTTGTACATTAGTAGGTATCGTAGATATCGTGTTTACTCAAACTCCGATGTTTCTTATAGGGAAAATCTATTATTTTGTGATATTTCATTGTATGTTGATAAGTAAGGAGCTGTAATTACGTTGTGTAATTACAAGTCTTGTATGCTGTTTGCATTTTGTGAACTGACACAAAACTTTGAAATAGGATCTATCGATTCCACACGACCCGATATATCAACTTGTCAACATTTTCAATACAAGGCTGTTCAAATACTATTTATTCCTGGAATAGTTAAACACAATACGTATTGTATTGATAATGGGTTCGTGAATGTTCCTCTTCTCATTGCCTATTGAAGACACATCACATTTTATTATAAAAGAGAATTTTATAATTCTGGTTCACTCACAACTCAGGTAGGGTATTAAAGTGTGTCTTGTTTCATCAATGCGTTTGGTTTTTTAAAAGATTTGTTATGTTAGGTTGGGGTAAATGTTTCTGTTGATGATTAGAGTACGTATAACTTTATATACTTGTGTCCCGCTTAAAACTTGAAACGAGTTGTGATGACCAAAAACAACGGTCACCAAATTGTGTAAAATTCTACACTCTAGATCTTACTTTTTCTACTACTCTCTAGAAGTTACTTTTTCTTCGCTAGTCCACGCATACGTTCTACATACAGCTCACTTAACACGTTCCCCTAAAACATTTCCTAAATCGTTGTAGATATTCAGATGTGGCTTTCACCGAAATGAACGTATGCGGGAAGCACATAAGAGTCATAATATTATTTAATGGCTTCATGTTTTAAGAGATATTGACACAGCTTGGATTTCTTAAGTAGATCCCTAAATTTTTAGCTCAAGACACCGCGCATGAAGGGACGAGTTCAAATGTCGCCTTACTTTACACAAACATTTGTGAGGAATGCAGTTTTTACGACGAACGCCGACTCTTAATATTCCACCACTACGAGGGAACGCACTGTGAGACCAATCTGTCTTTGGCGTTGGTCCTGATTTGATTTCATTGATTCATGTAGTCAAAGGACAGTACAAAGTATGTGACGTAAGTGGGAGAAGTACCATCTGCGCACGTTTTCGTGAGATCCAGAATCCCTTCCTTTAATTTTTAACATTTTTAAACTATAAATAGTTGAAAGATGAATAGAAGTTTAAAAAATTTCAAGTGAGATGGCTGTGAGACTATTCTGTTCTTTGGCGTTGGTGCTGCGGGGTGAAAACGATAGCGATGCCAAACCCGGCGCGGGGGGGCCACGAAAATGTGTGACAAGCGCTACGAGAGTCTTTCTGTAAAGGCTCGCAGATATGTTCACTCATATCCATATTTCTCACTCTGTATCTACGATGTGAGGAACTATATTTGTTATGAAATTTTACGAGAGTTGAGCAAAACATTAAGTTTGTAACCTCAACGAAGGAGAGGAAATAGCGGTTAGCGAGATATGCTCCGAAATATGAGACGTATATGCAGTAACAAACGAAACATTTACTTTTTTGGGGACTGAAAATCAATTCCAAAGCAAGAAAGTAGTAAATAAAACTAAGAAATATATTTTTGTTTGGGTTTTATTAAAAGTTAAGTGGTAGTAGATAGATTAAAGGCTGATGAACAAATTAAATGCAGTCAACTTGATTTGAGACCATCAATATAATTGAAAGGTGAACTTTATTTATTCATACCAGCACTTGACAGGACCAATGGATATCAGTAAATAACAAGAGTTTGTGAGGGACGTGGGAAAGCACCCCGTCTCGTGGGAAATTCCAACTTCTTGGCCTACCTCTTTTGAACCACATCGAAGGTTAAGGAGGCTCCATGATGGCTGGTTTGATATGCAACTCATCGTTCTGATCTTCTTCCTCCTTCCTTCGCAATGTCAGCTCCTCGCGTGACTTTTGTTGTAGGTGTACCCTGTTGGCTGGCTTGCTTGCGTTTTGTCGTGGCAATAGAGCGGAACAGGTGGGTGTTGTACTTTGGATTTACAGTGATTTAGGCTTCACCTGTTAGGATAATTTCAAACCACTCATTGCAATTTGTTGACTTGCCTGTAGAGACACAAACTTGTAATATTTGATGAGGATAGAAGAGTTTTGTTAGGAAAAATTAAACTAATTTTCATCTATTAAAAATATGTATGTTGCTTATATGTCTTCTTCTCCTGTAACAGCCCCATTCTGTTTTCATTATGTAATGATTATAGTCATTTAAATAATTATCTTTGCTACAAAACATTAATCTAAAACAAGTTTAAGCCCAACCTGAAAATGGCTGGTTGTATATCTGTGAAATACGAAGAAGCGATGTACTTTCAACGTAGTTTAAGTTTTGTACCTTGGATTAACTCCTCTGTTAAAATTAATATAACTATTTGTTTTCGCGGTATTCAATTATTAAATATTTGTATCTACGTAAATAAATTGTTCGAATATAAGTGCCTTATAAACTCGAAAACCACTCGAATTAGCTGAAAATGTTTTCGTTTTTTCTTAGTACTTGGTATTAGTAGTATTCAGAGACTGGTTTGAATGACATTAAATGGAAAAGGGAACTTTTTAGTGATAATTGAAGATTGGATTTATACAAATTTCGACTTCTAAAAAACGGTTGCGTCGGCTTAGTAAGTACTTGATATGTATTTGTCTAGTGATTTAACGCCTGTATTATAGGTTGAAAAAATGCTTACGTAAATATACTGAACTTTTAACCTTGGGGAATTTTTAGTTCTTGCCACTTTATTGATATTCATTGATTGATTATTTGTTTCTGGGACGTCAACTGCCTTTGTTCATTAGTTCCGTAAGTGTACTACTAGTAGCCGAAGGTGGCTGGATTTTTTCTTGGCTGAATGGTGAGATCTGGCGCTGACTTACCCGCCGAAGCTTGCTGGATTTCCCCATCTATTTATATTCCACCAGCAGCAGGCACCGCCCCTGCCGGGAGAAGCTCTAAGCTCCCAAGGACTACATCAGTAACATACCGAACAGCCTGAGTTGTCCATCTGAAGTGATTTTGATCACATTTGTGGTAATATTTTTCTTTGTTTTTTTGGACACTTCTAAAGAATTTTAAGAGTATTTTATTGATCTTTTTTGCAATGTTTTAGGTCATCAAAATGCGCCCCGTTGTGATCTCCGTCCCCTGGCACAGCAATGCCAGCTTCTCGAGCGGCTCTCATTGCAGGTGCGCCCCATGAGGTCCGCGTGCGTGTGGGCGTGGGCGTGGGCGTGGCTGGCGGGGACGGCGCCCGCCGCAGCAGCAGACGTCGCGGGGGCCGAACCGCCGCTGGAGGCGCTGCTGGTGGAGGCGCTGCGACTGGCGGGCGAAGATGCCGCGCCGCTGGCGCTGGCGCCGTGTTCAGTCGGGGAAGACGGCGAGGTATGAGGCACTGCTCACCATCAGTGGGTCTTTGCTTCCGGACGGAATCAACGAGATCATAAGTCCCCTAGGTGTAGTGCATGTTATATCCCAAGAAGAAGTGATGTCCCCCACTCCCGTTGTAATGTGAAATTCTGTGCCAACTTACATTGCATTGGGAGTTCCTTCGATACTCCCGTCAGGTACATCACCCCAGCGAGGTATCCTCCCAGACGAGAGCTTCCGGTTTATCTCCCGACCATGTGATAGTGTAGTCCATGTAAGTGGAAGTGTGTGTAAAGAAAAGAAAGGGAAAGGAAGGAAGGAAATATCGCGTGAGGTCTGAGGCCGTTTGTTAGGGTAATGTTCAAGACGACTACTACTGATCGCAGAATCCGAGAGTAGCCGGCCACTAAAATTAACTTTCAGAATATTTCTGATTAAATAACTGACACTATTCTGTTAGATGAAGGTTTCACTACACTATGGACTTGATCGCAAGCGTGATTAACTTGTTATTTATTGAAAGGAATTACGAAACAATAAGTGAAATAACTGTTTCCTGGGTAGTATCATTTAGTCATAATACAGAATTTATGAGTAAATTTTAAAATAAAAACTGTTAGGTTTAAATTTATTTATTTTTCTTCCTGATACACATTTAAACATTGGATTAGGCAAATAAAATGCAGCTACAGTCATAGAAGCCTTCGTGTATAAATAGTATCAGTTTTATGGAGGCACAAAAACTGCTCCATTTAAGTTTTACATTCTTGACATTTAAGTACTTACAAAGAAAAGATAAAGTATAGAAATGCTGTAGCGGCAAATGGCGAATTTTCCCCAGAAAAACTCGTAATTTGGGCCCTGATATCGAAAACGAGGATAAAGTTTATTCCTTTACGTAGTAAATTACTTCCTTTAACGCATTTTGTGGTCAGATTCCATGTTTTCTGGTTTTTTGATGCGAAAAATTAATTGACAGCAAAACGTCCATTTATGGCCAACGGTAGCGCCTCAAACCTCTCAGACGATTTTCTCCAAAATTGATATTTCCGATCGACCCTAGGTCCTGCAAACTTTTAAATAGATATTTTGATTTTGAGGGTACTTCATATCAGACTCTAAAAAATATTACAAGTTTTCGTGAAATATAGGATATTTTTAAACAATTATTTCCTTAAAGATGACAGCAAATATTTTTTATATTTTTTCTGAAACAGAAGTATGTTTATAAAAATGACGCATATACCATTTTTGGAAACAATGAATTTTGGTAAACTGCAAAAAATTTATAATGCAAAACAACAAGAACTATAATACTTTTTCCTTAACAAAATCTGTTCTAATAAATACAGCTTTAAATTATGTGCAATTTTTTGACAAATGTGTAGTTTACGCGCAATTTTTGCTAGAAATAAAGGCAATTAAAAATATTTTCTAAAAAAAATTGCTGCAATTGTTCTCATTTTTCTCGAAAAGAGCATAGTAGGCTAAAAATGATGCAGGTCCCGTTTTCATTGAATACTCTGAATTTCCGAAAATTACTGGTTACAAACTATGGCAGAAAGTATGTGCTATTGTGGAAATAGTTTATATATATCAATGGACTAGAATTCGAGTTTATCGGTCGAAAATCACTGTTTTTTGCCACAACGATACAATGCTCTTTATATTATACTTGTTATTGCGTACGTATTGTGCGAGGAAGTAAAAATATATTTTCTCAAAAACCGATAGATTTTAGTCCATAAATCTTTTTCTCGAATACAGGAAGGTGTTCTTAAAAAGAGGTCAGTCGAGGTATTTGTTGAACTTACTGAATTTTTAAAAATGGAAAAGTTTGAAATAATTCGAAGAAGTTTGAACTGCTTTAACACCACTAGTTTCTTTTATCGAATTAAGCTCAGTGCGCTAATAAAAATATGGGGGGGTTCAATTTTGGTTAAAATATCCGAATTTTCAAAATTGGAATAGTTAAAAGCGTTTTCGTAGTCTTCCTACAACTACAATACTGAAGATAAAAAGTTTTCATAATAAAAACATTTCTTCAAAAAATTATAATCGCGGGTGACGTCGCGGTCCCTTGAATTGAACACGGATATATTGATTTTTGAGATATTTTACAAAAAATCTCCACATTTTAGATATTTTTTTTCAAAAATTGCTTTAACTTTTTTTTATTTCGTCTCGAGAATAGAGCAAAGTATTTTGATAAAAAAATTTCGTTAAAATATCTGAATTTTTGAAAGCTGGAAAAGTATGAACATGTTTCGGCATCTTTCTACAATTACAATATTGAAAGTAGAGATGTCTTCTTAATGAAATCCGGTCTTTAAAATTAGAGGTTTAAATAATGTCAGTTTTTTTGAAAACAGTAGTTCCGCGTGAAATAGTGAGAAAGTTTACAAATTACGTAAAAAAGATTTATACAATTTATACGATCTGACGGGAGCTGAGAGCTAAGATTTTCTCAAATATACAAATTTATCTTATTTATTTTCTCGAATTAATCCGATTTTCATTAACCGTTTTCAACTTCAAGAATTTGAAAGGCCAACATTCTTCTTAAAGCATGGTTACGAGCCATAAGCGGTTGGTGTAATTGTTACGTGAATTGATAGCTAAAACTAAGTACATGATTAAGCTTTTGTTGAGGTTTCGATTGTTTGACAAGTATTATATTATTATGTGTTACAAATAATGCAAGAAGTATCAGCTATTCCACTTGTTTCGACGTGAAACGTGCTAATGGATGTTTTATTTGGAATTGGTTTCTTGTTTGATATTTTTGTCAAAATGCGTCGCTGCTTGAGCGGACACCAAAAACTGAATGTGCGCTGAACTGCTGCCTGCCCTCGCGTGTGCACAGGCTGTGATACCTCAGAAGCAACACCGATGCCTCTGCATCTAGTTGACCTAGTTGACATCTAGTTGCCTCTAGTTGACCGGGAGGTTCTAGGGTTCGTGTTCAGACTGTGGTTGATCTTCGAATCTAGCCAGATAGCTTGATCGAATTCAAGGACTAGAGAAGAATTCTAGGAGCAATTCTCTGTTTTGGAGAAGCCAACTGCAGCTGGCCAATTGCATTAATTGACAGCTTTCCGTGAGAGAGCGAGAGAGATAGAACACATACATTTCAACACATGCACTATTTTACCACACGAAAGACCAGTCGGGGTCTTCGGGCCTTTTCGGCTAGAGCGGGGCCCCTCTTTGAGAGATACATGAAAGAAGAAATTCCACCGCAAGCCGACGAATATGTTATCGCCGGATCTCACGGTCCAGAGGGGAGGAACACCGCCATCTAAGACACTACTCTTACTGGATTAATGATCTCAAGGACGTGGCCGGAAACAACATTTTCCCTCTCACGCAGTGTGTGTGTGTGTGTAGGTCGGCCTTGGGCGCGGGCGGGCGTGGCTGGCTGAGTCCCCGCGCGGCTGCGAGGCGCTGCTGGGCGCGGGGCTGCGCGCGGCGCACGCGTGGGCGGGGCGGCCGCTGCTGGGGCTGCAGAGGGCGCCGCCGCCGCCCCAGGCCCTGGTGGTGGCGTTGGGCGACGACCCCGCGGCGCTCGCCTGGCCCGGCTGGCGCGTGGGCCCCCAGCCGCTCGCCTCCGGCAGGCTGCTCCTGCTGCTGCTGCCCACCGCCTCCGCCGCGCTCGCGGGTGAGAGCTCGCCACATACCACGTATCTGCGCATCAACATATCACTGGGGTGCCTCTGGCCAGGAGGATCTAGCTCGTCAATTAGCTCGAACTCAGTCGCCGTCTGGAGGAGCATTCTGGCTGCTCTGATCGGGAGTTTTCCGTGGTTTCTCCGATCAACGCCAGGCGAATGCCGGAGCAGTACCCTAAACAAACGGGCCATGGTCCTCTTCATCTTTTTTTCCCTCACCTTCCTTGTCCTATCTTCGCCCCTTACTTACACTAACATTCTCTACACTACCACGCATGTCAGGAGCTTAGAACTTGTCTCGTCTGGGGCTGTACCCCTCTGGTGAGAGTTTTTGGGAAAACCCCGCTAGCTGACGGTAGGTAGGCGCCGGATTTTGCAATCCCGCGGGAGAAAATCACCGCCATCTCCCAAGGAAAGACCTGCACCACACTTACGGGACTAATGATCTTAGTCGTTGACAGGCCCGAAATCACTAACAATGAATCAATCAAGATAGATGCTCTCTCTCACAAATACAACATACGGTTTTATAGCTTTTGTTGTTAAATATGTTATATCCCCCCTTTCGAATGTACGTATTTGACGATCCCTTATATTTAGTTACAGAAATGGCTACTTCGCTGAGCACATGTTTATAGTACGAAGACTTGTTGCTGAGCTGCGTTCCGAGTTCATAGTAGGAGAATTCGCCGCTGCGCAGCGTGTGCAGTAGGCCTCCCTGTGTTTCAAGGTGCGAAAATGCAGATGCTATGTCAGCAACTGTGGTCGTATCACACTCTAACTCAAGACGCTTACTTCTTTGTGCGGCAATCTAGTAACTTGCGTCCGTCCAGCCGACACCTACGGTTAGACCGCTTCCCGGCCACCACCAATTTGTGATCTCAAACTAAAAGTTTTCTCACTACACTTTTATGAAGAAAATATTTATCGACGTAGTTGGATATATCCAAAGGTTGATTATCGGCTGTATTAGGTCATATTCTGAGATGTCACTTTTGTTTTATCTTGGACTTATGGACAGTGCCATTTGTTCTACCTGCATATGTTCATATTTAAACAAATGAAACGGTTCTATTTGCAATAATCATGGTCTTTCCAAGATATTTCTATTGACTAATTCTCCTCCTCAATTATGATTTAGGACTGACAAAAGTTTTGAAAACCATGAAAAGCTAAATTTAATACAGTTCAACAGACTTCCACACTGAAAATACTGTTTTCTGTAAGGGAGATATTGTTTTCCTTTGGTATGTAAAAATTCATGATGTTGGCACATCTGCAGAAGTTTCATAGTGTGAAACTTTCAAGAAAAATAATGTTGTTTAATAGTTATATAGAGAAATGTCTAGAATTTTCCGGGTCTGAGTATTTTCCCAGTACCCTGAAAGTGCTATAATAGTATTTGGCAATGATGGATTTTAT
This sequence comes from Gryllus bimaculatus, assembly GCA_017312745.1. Classification (NCBI taxonomy): domain Eukaryota; kingdom Metazoa; phylum Arthropoda; class Insecta; order Orthoptera; family Gryllidae; genus Gryllus; species Gryllus bimaculatus. Next base: position 21,403,025 of record BOPP01000004.1, on the reverse strand, counting down.
TGTTAATGTTCTTATATTGAGAGTGTGAAAATGAAATTTTCCACTCCACGACATTCTAGCATCTCTGAAGTTTACAATGTTCACTCACAAATAGAAAAATCAAAATCCCCCTGTGAATTTTGGTCTCATATTTAATTTCTACGTATTCTGCTTGCTGTGAATAAAGAACGACCATTTCATGTCATACAGATTCAGCCAAAACAAGATTTCAGATATGTCTATAATAGCAGTAAAGCAGTACTGTTTCTTGCTGTACTGTCAAATACCATTTTCCAAAGCAGTGCAATTTAATTTTACACATGGAAATAAGTAAAATACAATACACCTGAAGCCTGGAGATGAACACTATTTCTATAAGTGTTCAACCAATTCACAACTCCAGACGTTCGGAAGAAAATCCACGGCACCGTATCCTCCTCTCCACATCAGTAATAATTCAGAGACACTTTCAAAAGACAAATTATCAGATATAAGGTCAATGATTACATGAATGATTGATGCAGATGAATCATGTTACAATCCACACCGCATTGCTAAAGAATATTATTAACAATAAATAATTTCATATTTCAGCAGTTTGTATCTTTTCACGGAAAACATTCAATAAAAATAAGTTTTCATTTTATGATTATTATTTTGTAGTACCACCAGCAAACTAGAGGTTCTATTTGAATGATAGTAAGTCAAAAGTCTATTTTCGAACTAAAAATTCTTTATCTGAAGAACTAAATTTAAAACTGCTATACTTTCAATGAATATTTTTCTCTGATATTTGTTGTCAAGAAAGATCCTTTTATGAAGGGAAAACTGCTAGATATTCACGAAGCAATGTTGTCCTTTTTTCACTTAAATTAAAGCCTCGACTTCAAATGCATCTCCTGTAAAATTTACTTCAGTGCAGTTAGAACTCTTATTTTTCCAGTCGCGAATGAGATGTCATTCGAGGTTTCTTTGATTGCGAATTCATCCAGAGTATTTTATGATATTTCTTCCAAACCTTTGTTTTTGAGATTTTTAGACACCTCGAGAAGTACTCAATAACTCATTTGATTCCTCTCAATAGTGCAAATTAATCGACAGTGTTTTAGGTTAATCCTTTCAAAACCTTACGAAATCTAGAAAAAATATGTTATGTGCGTGTCTCAAAGCACCTACAGAGGTGAAACACTGTGAATTACTATAATTACTGCCTTTCTAGCAACGTGAATTCTTAGGTCATGGTCCATAAGATTCACAATATTTAAACTTACATAAAGAATTTTATATGCCTCTCTCATTGAATTATATACATAGAAAAATAATACATCTTCAAATATTTTTAATCGCTAAATGAAGATAAGCTTATTTCATCCACGATAATGACCTAAGTCAGCTAACCCAAACATAGCAATAAAATCTATGTTCATTGTAAGATACATTCTTTAGTTCGTTTAAGAATGAGATTTATTTTTCAGAGCTTTTTACTGTATTTCCTGTATTCTTGTATATGTCTTCGATGCAAAGCAAACTAGTAGGTGTTAGTATTTTCAACGTGGTAATAACAATATATCAAGAATTATAACTTGTTTACAAGACCAAATTTGGAAATTACCAATTTATGAAAACAAAGCTGTTCGTGATATTACTCATCAAAATAAGACATTCCCGAAACACGAATAAACTGCACGAAGAAAGACGATCTTGCGCTAATTTTCCCTGTCAACTTTTGAACAGTTCTTCACCACCGCCACGCCAAGAGAGCGAGTACAGGAATTTGCAATAAAGCTGAATGTGACGCAAGTAAAGCGACCACCATCCCAGGAAAAGTATCGTTGTGTAGGATAATTTTATTATATGTAGCATATACGATAATAATTTTATGATTGTTCTATTTGGCCCTTTAGTTTTTAACAGACCTTTATTTTAACTATTGTAGTGTTTACATAATTACAATGAATCATTCTGTATTAGATTTTATTTGATATAAATAGTATGGAGAACCTATTTGTCTTAATTTTTAGAGAAGGCCTTAATGCCATATTTTGTCGGAGGCTTTGAATATATCCAGGAATATTGCAGTAGTGTGTTGTTTGGTATGGAATCCTTGCGCTATATATTCGGTTAACCGTAATATATGATGTGTTGTGGAGCAGTTAGGTCGAAATTCAAATTGTGTCTCGGATTATGTGTGTGTTTGTCAGATATTGTATTATTCGTTTTAATAACAGGGCCTGAAATCGTTTTGACACTGAGATGGGCTGGCTTACTGGTCTATAGTTTGTTGGATTCTTTCCTGGTTTGCGGAAGGGCAGCACTGTTGCAATTTTCCAATTGTTTGGAAAGTAACCTATTCTGAGTACTGCCTTGAATGTTGCTGTAATGCCGGCTATGATATTGTTATTTAGTTATTTTATATCTAAATTCAAAAAAAAATCGTATCCTACTAATTTTTAGTTTTTGATATTTTTATTTATACTTCTGATGGTGATATATATTTTAGATTAACTGGAGCTCTCTATAGCGGTTTCTGATTAGATTCCTCTACTTGTTTATTAAAATGATCGTTCTCGACGGTGTTTGAGTTGAACGACTTTTCAAGTTAGTCAGATATAAGGGATGTTTTCTCCAAATCGGAATTTGCCACTTCTGAACCAAGTTTAATTTGTGTAAATTCTTGTTTTTGTCTTTTTATTCACTTTATGGTGGGCCACATATGCCTAGATGATGAGTAAATTTCTTTTAGAAAAGTCTGGAAGCTTGCATATCTATGTTGGGCTACTTTTATTTTAACTAGTCTATTCAGTTCGCTTAATTTTCTTTTTAAGTCCGTCGTCGTGTCATTTGCCAATTGCGTTTACGTTTAATTAGGTTTATGATTTTTAATGGAATTAGTTGCTTGTTTTATCGAGCTTTTTCTTTTGAGATAAGAGATAAAATTTGCGACGGATCCTTGATTGTTGTTGACTAATCGCGTGACTTCATTTTCTAAGTTATTAGCGGATTGACCGAATGTTTGTTGTTGATTTTTAAAATTCTCCTGAATTTAAACCAGTTTATTTTACCTTTTTGCTATTTGCAAAAAGGAGATAGATAAAGAGGATGAAGTGATATGATTATTGCGGTGTGATCCGAGTAATGTTCAGAAAATACTTTTTCATATATCGGGTAATCAATACTTGTTTTTTGTGATGAGGATATCCAATGTGTTCGGAACTATATTATTGTTGTAAGGGTAATGACCGGGTTCTATTGGGGTCAGAATACTTAAATTGAGGGTGGTAGTTAGATTTAGTAAATTTTTCTCTTGAGAGATTGTTGTGTTGCATCACCAAGCGCTGGTTTTGCTATTAAGGTGGCCTGTTAACATGATATTACTGTTGTTTCTAAACATTTCGGCACATATTTTTCTAGGAAATAATTTATTTGGAGGTTTATGTATCGTTTGGAGGTTAATAGGGAAGGTTAATAGGAGGTTAATGGGGAGTTATATAATTGCGTCTATTATTTGCGTTGTTGTTCATTTTGGTGTTTAGTGCTTTAGTTTCTAGGTTGTTGCTCGTAGGACTATTAATTAACGTATGTTTTATACCGTTGTGCTCTAGTAGCTACTCCTCCTGCGGCGATCGGTAAGAGACGGCGATAGATATTCAAACCTGGTATTGAAAACTTGATTTGTGGTAACAGGTGAGTATCTGAAATACAAGCTATTTTTATGTTGTGTTTTGTTATAAAGTATCGTAATTGATTTTCTTGCCTTTTTATTCCATTCACGTTCCAATTGAGAATGTTGGTTTCTTGATTTTTATTACCTCCATTATCGAGAGCTGATTTTATTAATATTTGAATTTGTGGAATGAGTACGTTTATTACTTGGTTAATAATTGTTGTTATTAACTACCCTTAGTGTGGAGGGAGATTGGAGTTCATTTACGGGGAACGTGGAAATTAAGTCTTTGAGGATTTGAAAACCACGGTTTTCTGGGAAGACCTAGCGTTGGGATTGTCAGTTGCAGATTGTTGTGAGGGACTTCTTTTTGGTCAAAGTTTTTTTCCTCAGAAATTTTCTAGTATTGAATGTCCGTTGCCATTGGTTTCAACTCTCTGCTTAAATTTTTAGCAGAGTCTGATGAACTTCACATTCTTTACAATTGGCCGTGTGATCTTTTTTCCCGTTCACGCATTCCCGAGTTGTTTTCATTATAGGTGCCGTGCATTTTGAATAGTGGCGCTTACGTAAATACCTGCTGTTTTCATTGCAAAATTTACGAAGATCTCTGAAATCGTCTACTGAATTAAGTTTAATATTTTCTTTGTCTACTTCTATTTTTGTGGTGAAATCTTCTTTAAAATCAATGTATTTTATTAATAGTTGAAATTTTTCCGCTTTCTGTATGATAATAGAAGGAATTTTAATCAATATTTCTGCGAAACAGATATGATCGTCTTCATCCGTTTCATTGTTTAATATTTCGAACCTGTTTCCAATAGGGATAACATGACGTGAAACAGAATCATTTTTTGTTCTTTGGGCTCACTTTGTTCTGTTGGACAGGTACACTGTGTTACAAGAGCGACTAACTAGAGCGTTGGCTGTTTTGTACTTGCGTTTAAAGATCCTGTAATTGCTTTTGCAATTGTAACAGTTGTTGGTGCTGTTTCTGGAGTTGATGCTGCTGCGCCTGTATTTGCTGATGTTGCTCAGGCCTCATTTGCCTTAAAATCCCGGAATTTTCGAAAACTTCAAAAGTTCAATTTTTTATGTGCCTTCCTTCAACTAAGATTTTGAAGATAATGATTTTTTCATAATGAAATCTGTTGTTCAAAGAGATCTTGAAATAAGGTTTTTTACATTTTTCGAAAACATTAGTAGTATTCGCGTAATTTTGCTTGAAATGTAGACAAATTTTTAATAATTTTTTTCTCAAAAGAGGCTCCAAAGTTTTTCTTCATTTTTTCCTCAGAGAATGTTGATACAGGGAGGATAGCACTTTCTTTGATGAATTTCTTCAAGTTCTTTACAGTTTGCAGGCATCAGGAATTTGTGTGCCGCCAAAAACATCTATCCACCTCTTCACATTTTCTTCCACACACTTCAGTTTTCCTTATATCTCTTTTGACTTCTCTGTTCATTTTGTCATACAATTTTCTGTCTTCATGGCTCTTCGTTCTTAGCCAATTAGGATAAAAGTTTGTTTTTTTAGTTGAAAGTTATCTGAGTCCACTATCTGAGGTGTAACTTTTGCCCCTCTCTTTGTTGGCCTAGTGCTTCATACACTGCTTCGTGAATGCAGTTTTTATCGATTGATATAGATATTCTGAATTTCCTTCTTCTATGCATTGCAGTGTGTTGGACAGCCTCAATTTGTGAAAGGACTGCACCAAACTATTGTTCCAAACTATTAAAATTGCATTTACCTGTCTCCAAGAAAATTCTAAGTAATTCCGCGACCGGAGTCAGAAACTACATGGCTGACATCAAGGCAGAGATGTCAAGGTGGCATCTGTGCCTAGGATGCGGCGTCTCCTAGACAGAGTAAGATAACTGGACCGAGTAGATAACTGGAAATAACTTAGTATATAAGTACGTAATGAGGCAAGAAAGTAAATTTCAAAAAAAAAATATAATAAATAAAACGACCACGCAGCCGGTAGGACTCGAACCTACGCTCCCAGAGGGAATCTGATTTCTAGTCAGACGCCTTAACCACTCGGCCACGGCTGCATGCCTAAATATTGGGTTCTTTATGTTCATACTGCTAAATGCCTTTCATCATGCTACGACATAATTGCCTGGTAAGCGCATGGCTATCCTTCTTCGGGAATGACGATGGCGCATAATGAGCGTGCGCCAGCTGCTTGGCTGTAGTCGCGTGTGATATTGCATGTTTTTAACCTTGCTAAAGATGGTTGTGTACATTAATTTAGCAAAATTTACTTTAATACAATGCAAATAAGTCTTCTAATGCCAGCAGCCGTGGCCGAGTGGTTAAGGCGTCTGACTAGAAATCAGATTCCCTCTGGGAGCGTAGGTTCGAGTCCTACCGGCTGCGATATTTTTTTTTAAATTCTCAAACCTGTCATTTCGAAAGTCTACGGCATAATGATACTAATTACAATAATATTAACAATTACTGTATAAGAGCAAATCATCGTATATTATCCCGTTTCAGTATTGATAAGTAATTTATGTATGTTTAGAAAATTACCGTATTCCTTAACGAGAAAAAGTTTCAGTGTATGTATTCTCAATTAATCTGTTCAATATAAAACATTTTATTTAGTATTTTTTCCTATTTTCATCTACATTTGAAACAAATTTAAATACTAATTGTAATTTCAATTACCAGTATAAATGACTAATAGTTCAAAAAATTAATCAAACCATTTTTCAAAACATTGTTCATATTATTCTAATCTTTAAGTCGGTTTTAAAAGCGTTCGAAGCAATAGATGGTTGGAAACCCTTCAATTAAATTGATTGTTTGGTGATCCCAGGTGCGTCAACTGCTAAGGTCAGTAAGGTCATTATTTCAGTAAGTGGAATGCATGGTTTCATCGTGGAAGTGTCGATGATCTTTCTTCGATGGAAGGACCTACGCGTCAGCCAGCAGGGTTTTCCTGAACCAAGTATCTTTCACCAGCGTGGTTCCGAGCCCGCCGGTACAGGTTCTATGCTGTTCTCCCAACATGTCTGGTAGTGTAATGCACGTAAATGTAAATTTGTGTAAGTGAAGGGTGAGGATAGGACAAGGAAAGGGAAGAAGAGGACGCGGGAGGTTCACCCGTTTGTTAGTGTACGTCTCCGGCATTCGCCTGGTGTTGATCGGAGAAACCACAGAAAACTACCGATTGGAGCAGTCGGCCGCTAGAATGTTCCCCCAGAGAGCTGTTGAATTCGGCTTCGCTATGTAGCTAGTGTGGAAAATCCTGCCAATGTCTGGTCTGGCAATTTCGGCCATCCCTGCCAAAGGCACTGCAGCGACATCAACTGATGCTTGAGACTCCTAAGGCGCTCTTTGAACTGGAGTAATGGCGTGCCCCCAGCCACGCCCCAGGCAGCGGGCGAGCGGGCGCGGGCGGCGCTGCACGCGCTGTGGGAGCGCGCGGGGGCGCTGGACGCCGCGGCGCTGGTGGCGGCCGCCGCCCACGGGACTTCCCCCGCGCCGCCCTGGCGCCTGCTGGCCTTCACGTGGTGGCCCTACCGGCGCGCCTGCTCCTGGGCGCCGCACCGCGCGCTGCGCCTGCTCACCGCCATCCCCCGCCCGGCAGGTGCGCCCAGCTGTAGCATCCGGGAGACATTTGGGTGCTTTTCCTAATTTGTTCAAAACAACTGATACATATTTGTTCAAGTTTTTTTTGTATTATAATAATTAAAAGAAGGTTACGTCACACACGGGTGGTCGTGTGATGGTGTGCAGGCCTCGTCAATGCTTTTGCAAGAAATATCGAAAAATACTTATAAAAAACAACCACCTAACACCATAGACAATTTAGACTTTCTCACTATACACATATTTAGATTATTCAAATATGAAAGAACATACATTACCTAAGAACCCTATGCAAGGTCATTAATCTGATGGGTTGGGAGGTTTACGAAATTTCTGCCGTTTTTCACAGTTCTTTTTATTGACATGGTAATATAGCACCATTGGTTATCTGGTATGGATTAAGTGATCGTCACGATTTCAACTAAAATTATTGATGTATAATGGTACCGTTTATTACTGAATGATGTTTTTATTACTTTATGATGTTGCTAAAGTGAAGGATCGAAAAGAACGATCTACAGCTATGGTTTGTTGATGAGTGTTGTGAAAGCGATAATGTTAATCATACCGACGTGTTAATGACGTCTATTTTTAGTCATTGTTAAATAAAACATTTTATTGCATACAAACGGAAATTTACTGAGTAATAATCCGAGTTAATTGAATAATTACAGACATTGCCAAATTTTGCAGTTTATCACTGATTTGAGTTCAATTTTTTTCGTATTATTCTAATAGAAATGTATATAACATCCCTGAGTATACCTTTCCGAAGTAGATGAATTAGAGTTCGTAAAAACGCATTATGACAGTATTGTGCGTAAAATGCTCTTGCAGATCGTCTGATCCTATAGTAAAATGTGTGACCGGAATCGCTGGGGACCAAATAGTTTTCGATTTTAAGACGTTTCTTTTTTATTAGATATTGATTTCTTTGACACTTTTGTGATATTATATATAAGCACTTTTCCATCACCTCGTATTTTCAAGTAATCACATCAAAAACTTTTCTCGTGTCTACACACTACAGTATTGTAACAGTATTTTCCTTAACACCAACGCATGGGCTGAAATTACATTTACTCACCTAAAATGTTTGTGAATTGGACTGTACGTTGCTTGAGGAACATATTTCTTCAGTGTCCATTAGTAGCCTGGTAACATATCTACTACTTACCACTTATTTACCCTCGTGGCGCCTTTCTATTTCTGCTACGTCCTGGTGGGAACGCTCCACATATTAGACGCTCACATTGAGGGAGGGAGTTTTGAGGGAAGAAATCGAGAGGGGAGGGCAGAAAGTGCATTTTCTATGACATATTACATCCCATTATCTTGTAGTTCTGAATCATCTCACTGACATGTTATCAGTACTTATCAGACCTGAAGTTTCCTAGAAAGATTGTTACAATTTTTTTGGAAGATTGTCATGCAGCTGCTTTTTGCATATTAAACTCACTTTCAAATTGCGTATTGTTCATCAGTTCCCTCATTTGAAGGCCAACAAATATTAATTCTTTTAGTTCAGCATTAATTATCCTTGGGAACGTATTTTTTCAGGAAAAGAAATGCACTTCCATCACGATCCATAGCTTTTACCAAGTTCTTAATCAAGCCTAGTTTGATATGCAATGGAGACAAAATTATTTTTTTCAGTACGTACAAGTGGTTAGTTAAGAACATTTTCATGTCCTGGTCTAAGTGACTTTTCTTTCTAAGTGACCAGTTCTTTTTAATATAATGATTACATTTATCTCTTCTCTTCCACTTGCACAAATAGCAACAAAATTTTGTATACCCAAGCTGTAACCTTAGTAAGATGGCTATAACTTTTAAATCCCCACATATATTCCAAGAAAAATTGTCATACTGGATAGTGGATAGTAAGAGTTTCATATTCTCGTAATTTTCCTTAACACCAACGCATGGGCTGAAGGAACGGATAGTAACATTTTTTCATTATGTAGTAACACTCCTTTCAATCTTTTTTCGAGGAGTCTATAAAAAACGCCAGTCCACAGACTTATGCTCAACACCCAGAAACTGCAACAAATTTTCAACATCATTGCAGAAAACTAGGTCCTCCTCTTTAGAAAACAAATGCTAAAATTCATTTTTTTTTTGTTGACGGAAAAACTGACTTTGGAAACCCCCTGCAATAGCTTTCATCCTTTCAATCTCGAGGCTAGTAATTGTGCTTTGGTTTTACTTAAACCAAGTTCCCGAACCAAATAATTTAAATCCTCCAGTGTTACAAAATGAAGTTCTTTTATAGAATCATCTTCTGCAAAATTTGGATCATTCTGTAATTTATCCTAAACATCGGAAAATTCTTCAGTCATTGTTATGTCATCTGGTTGGTGTGGGAAGTCCTGGTCCGTGAAGCACCGATCGAATTGCTGAATCTAAAGACGGATATTTAACACTGTGTATAGACTTCGATTTCATTCCAGATACATTTGTCAAGCCGAAGTAGCAGTGTGTCAAATTATCCTTAGGTTCGCGCCATATCTTAGAGATTGCATAAGGCATATGACGGGATCCTTTCAACCAGCCAGTTAACAGTGTTGCACATTTGACACAACAGATTTCCGGGGCCCATGACTTGTTTTGATCTATTTTGAATTGAATTGAATTGAATTTGCCTTATTATACGTGGCGAGACTTTTGTTGTTGAAATAACAGACATAAGCTCTTCCTATGAGATAAGTGAATTGTTGCCTCCGCGCCTTGAAAGTCAGCTCACCCCACACGTAACAGAAGTGGTTATTATCATTAACGCACTTTCGAGACATGATCCTTATACACTGTACAGTTCTACAGTACACCTTATAATGCAGTTGACGGTATTAAACATTTTCTTCACACTCCAATTGACAACGGAAGAGAGCACAGAAATATCTTCTTTATTTTTAAGAAACCTTGTCATCTGCAAACTTCGCCTTAAATCATATTATTGTAGGGGAATGTCATTGTCACTGCTGTAACTCGTGAATTAAAAGTAACAATCACCAAACGTTATAAGTCAATTGTTGATACGAAATAAAATTTAAATGTTAAATACTCCTTCTAATCCGCATCTTATATATCAGACATTTAATGAGGAAAAAATATTTTCAAAATTAGAAAAAAATAGTTGGTGATGGAAATCTTCTGACTTCATTTTTGGAAGCAGCAAATGAAAATACATAAGAAACACCAGAAATTGTTTATTTAACAAAATTATTGTTTACCAGTGTAATTGCACATTGAAATTAATTATTAATTACATAATGAAACTCAAAATTAATAAAAAAACACCACAATTTGTACACTACACTATTTGCTTCTGTTGTACTGTTTCCAATATTCACCCAATGTTTACTGCTTTTTATTTTTTTAAACACATTTTCAATTATATATTTTCCATAATGTTGAAAACGTCATACTAGTTCAGGAATTTAGTGCTCGTGCAGACTTTTGTAGCAATAGAAGAGCAATATAATTGCATTACTTGAGAATAAGTTTGGTCAGAGGGAATTGTTTCGTTTACCATATTTTCGCATGTCACTGTGTAATGTATCTCTCGCCAACGGTTACGTTTTTCGAGGCCGTGCAGGGAGTTGCGCAAAAAGATGACAGTTCCAGCCCGAAAACTTTGACATGCTCAGAGTTCGATACTCGTTTCTCCTACGCCAGCGGTCGGCCAACTTCCGAGCGCTGAATGCGAGATAACTGTTCTTTTTACCATTCCTTGGCTTTCCGAACTTCTCGGATGTTGACAGCACCGGTGAGCGCAAACGTATTTAGGTCAGATACCGAGCATATGTCTCATCGCGTTAATTCGCGCTTGCGAAACGCGAGCGCGAAGACCCTACGTGTCGGCGATTCCCTGACTTGCCTGCGATTGACGTGACTTGGCTACTGAGCGGCCCTAGAGTATTGGGTGATTAATAACGGAGGATTACTCCTAAAATTAACGGAGGATTACTAAACAGTGCGTTCAACGCTCCTTAAGGAGCTAGGAGACGCGTTGAGTCAACTTAGACGAAACATTTTTTTAAAAAATTGCACAGGCCGAACATTGCATCTAGTGCTGATCTTTGCGTTCAGTCGCCTGCCTCAGAGAATTCATCACTGAACTGCTGATTCATTTCGTTAAGAATATGTCTCATCAACGCACACTACCAAGTGAATTATATTCACAGGAATTCAGTTTTATAAAGTTTTTCTCTTTCATCTGCGCCTAGGACGCGGCATCTCCCGGACAGCCAAGTATAAGCGGAAGTAACGCAACACTAGAAACCACCCTCCCTTATTCCGGCTTGGGCCGGCAGTCGCAATGTCACCCGGCACACCCTCTTTGCAATTGCGTGGAAGGTACGCCGAACGGCCCAGTCGAAATTCAGTGGCCACAGGTGGGACTATCTGAAAAGGTATATTGAAATAATGTAAATTAACTCTTTGAAAATTGCAAAAGCTAATGATCAACTTATTTTTAAGTGGAAGGACGTTCAGCTTAGCCGTGAGGCTGGTGGATAGTGGTGACTGCCTTCGCGGGTTAACTCTCCCTCTATGAGTTCGGATCTGGAGGTGCAGAAAAATGCTTGATAGTTGAAAACCCTTCTTCAGGTTCATATTATTATAATATTGAATTGCAAACCATCTGTTTGTCAAGGATGTTCTGTTGTAGCAGTAGTACATCTACAAAAAATTCGCCAATTTCTATGGTAGCATTACAATACTTTCCCTTTACTACGTACGCACGAGGGCGTGAAAGTATAAAATATGACGCAGCCGGTAGGACTCGAACCTACGCTCCCAGAGGGAATCTGATTTCTAGTCAGACGCCTCAACCACTCGGCCACGGCTGCTTACACGACTAGGCTCACTTGCATTATGTTAAAGTAAATGTAGCTAAATAAATGTCCACAACGATCTTTAGCAAGGCTAAAAACATGCAATATCACACACGATTATAGACCAGTAGCTGGCGCACGCTAATTATGCGCCATCGTCATTCCCGAAGAAGGATAGCCATGCGCTTACCAGGCAGTTGTCGTAATGTGATGAAAGACATTTAGCAGTATAAACATAAAGAACAAACTCCTTGGACAGGCAGCCGTGGCCGAGTGGTTAAGGCGTCTGCCTAGAAATCAGATTCCCTCTGGGAGCGTAGGTTCGAGTCCTACCGGCTGCGATTAGTTTTTGATCAAACCGGTTTTTGTATGTAATATTTTAATGGGTGAAATCCAGAATGATATAAGTCAATAAATTCTGAGAAATCGTTTAATTTATTTAAGTCAATATCACTGTACAGACGTGGTGCTTTGTTTCTTCATTAAAACCACAAAAATACAGTGCCACTGAAATGTAACCTAAAATAAACATATTTTTCTCGAAATTTATAAAATGCCACTTATACCGTTCTGGTTTTACTCATTCATTTATGAGTTTATGATATTGTGGATCAATTACGTCCAAACCTAGCTAAGCTTCTCCGTTATTGTTATTAACGGCATAATGCTATTAATCATGTATATAAATGTTAACTATTACTCAATACATCAGAGCAAATCATCACATATTATCAGATTTAAGTATTGATAAATTATCTATGAACATGACGATTCATTGGCATATTGATGAACGAGAGAAAGTTTAAGTGGGCGTAATATCAAGTTCTACAACAGGAAAACATATTGTGAAATATTTGTTTACATTTTCATATAAATTTGAAAAATTATAAATAAGTGTAATTGAAATGATCCGGTTGTGGACGACTCTTGAAGATTCTGGTATCCGCTTCCTCTCTCCTGAACGGTAGTGTTATGTTCACGAAACAAACTCAGAATACTGAACAACAGTTCACCACATATATACAACGATGAACATCCACACTAGCCAGTAGTCACTAGTCAGCTCGCCAATAAGAGATTAGCCGAAGTACTAAATCCTTTGTCACAAACAAGCTCCTCTAGGACAACATATTCCTGACTTAGCACTACACGTTATCAGTGGATGTGTGCTCTTCACTTGAGAGCCCTCGCCTCTCAATTGATCGGTGTATAATGCCGTAGATAAAAACAAAAAAATTATAGTTTCATTTCCATTTCAAGAATTTTTCAAACTTTTCATGAATTCTCTCAATTTTACAGCCACGATGCCCTTAGGTCAGATTCTGAGCAATGTGGGTCGTCAAGTTGAATGAACAAGTCGAACTTTGAATCCAGTGCCGATCATCGCGTGTCACAGAGAATCCGATCGGTAGATTCTCGGCTTGTTTTGGATGAACTGGCTTCGCTGGATGAACACATTTTCTGTATTTCATAAACGGGATTTCTCTTTTAATTAATTACCGTAATCAAGCTGCAGTTTTGCTTTTATTTATTTTACTACGACATTGTCGACTTTATGCGATATTCAGATTTTAGGCAAAGGTTTATGGATTTTTTTGATATATAGTAGACATCGAAAAAGTTGCGTACTATTTAGCGTATTGTGTAGCGACCAACTTTACAGTCTCCACATTTCTCGTAGTTTTAAACATATGAATAGATTTTCTCTCCGAGAATTGTAAATGTGTGGCTGATAAATGTCGCTCTCGTTTGAAGACAGTAGCAGCTTCCCGTTGCAGCTTGAAAGCCAGTAACCTAGGGGTCGTCCATGACTAAAGAAGGGGCAGGGGGTTGAGATAACGTTAAGTTACGTTACAGAGGGGTAGGTGGAACATAGTTTAAAGTTATGTAACAAAATTTTTCAACATTTTTTGAATAATTACTTTTATTCAATCTTATACTATAATATTACACAAATATAAATAATTTTGAAAGTTATGATGTATAAAGTGTTACAATAATAGACATAATTTTCTATCAATTGTATGTTAGATTACGAAGAAAATATTCAAAAGTGGTCTACAGTGTATCCTAGAATTGAATTAAATTGGCGCAGTAGACTCGGGGGATCATGCGTCATCCACGACAAAGTGTGTACGGCTTACGGCTTTTTGGCAGACATTTTCTCGTCGTTTCATCCTCCCTTCATCCAAGAATTGTCCTCAAACGTACTGTTAGGTGCAGTCTGTGACACCAAATAATCCGACTTCATATTTTAAAATATACTCGTAGCACAAAAGTAATAGAGCTCGTTATTATTGCTTTATAACTCATTTTACTAATTGTAAATGGTAGTTCTTACCTCAAGCAAAACATATTTAATTAGGGAGGCTACAAGCGCGCTTTACAGTGTGGAAAGGATGTATTTAAAATCCTCCAAATTTGCATTACTAAATTTATGGACGGCCTCTTACGAACACCGAAGTCTTCCACATGTGACTTGTGGCGGTGCGTGTGTAGGCGCCGACGCTCCAAGAGAGGGCCTCTTCCCGGACAAGGTGCCTCTGGGCTTCGGCGGCTGTCCGTTGCGCGTCATAGCGATCGCTGTGGAGCCCTGGGTGATGGAGCCGCTAGCGCTGCCGGGCTCCGCCGCCACCGCGCCCGCACCAACCCCGTTCACGGACGGTCTGGACGTGCTCCTGCTAGAAGCGCTGAGCGACCACCTCGACATGCGCCTTCACTTCCAGGAAACCCTCGCGAACGGCACGCCCATCACCAGCGTCCAGAACAAGTGAGTGCCTGAGTGCCAGCTGTACCTTGCCCAGTACATTGAAACACACAACATAAACGCCTAGAGAATTGCGTGTGATGCCAAATAACTGTGTATGTTAGGTCTTCTTAGACATTATCCTTAGTTTTACTTTGTTAGTTTTTACTTAGTTGTACTTTTCATATTATATGCATTGCTACATATGTAACATTAATATCTCTGTATATGTGCTATAAAACTCTGCCACCGAGCGAAAGTTCATTAGCAGAAAAATAAATATTATTATTATTGTTATTATTATTATTATTATTATTATTATCATCATCAGATATTTCGTTTAAGTATTTAGCAGTCATTTCCATGTTGACAATTGCATGACATGTATTCTTCTGGCATCTGAAATTAGCTCTTCCGATTTTTCAAAGTATAGAAAGAAAACCATCTTGATCAACCATGATCTGGAGTATCACTCTTTCGTGTCATGCTAATTATTATAAGTGACTTAAGAACAACATATTTCCACGTTGCTAGTACTAGCTACTGACGACGGGATGGAAACTAGCGTCGTGGGAATAGACAAGTAGTCATGAAATTAATTGTTTAGCAAAATTACCCTACTATTATATTAAAAAAGGTAGTAATGAAGTAAGAGGAACGTAGCAGGAACAAATTGTATTGATGACAACTCTAAAGAGGTGCATATGTAAGAACTGTGACGCAAAAGGGGCTCGGGATCGGATCTAAGGAAAAATTGCAGCCCTTTTTGGCGGATCGAGCCGTGATCTTCAACGCAAAATTCGACAGACGAAACTTCCGGTTCACTTCTGGCTCTGAGAAAACATGTTTCATGTTAAATTTATTAAATGCTTCTTGTCTAATAATTCACAATTTGTAATACTACCGTGTCTTCTTATATTATCATAGATTCAAAGGTTTTAAAAGTCACTTTTTTAATAAAATCCTAACATTTTTTCGAAATTTTTAAAATTCTGGTTTGTAATATTTTTTCAAACACTGTATTAAGTAAGAAATTGTAGCATAACCACGAAATTTTACCATAATTTTTATTTGAAAAATATTTAAACATGAAAGATACAAAACATTAACGTCCGGAATCTTCCTATAATTGCAATGTTGAAGATAGATATTTTTTCTAATGAATCTGCAATTCCTATAAATTAGATATATAGATCTGATATTCACTAAAACCAAGGATAATAAAAAATTACTGTTCAACTTTCTCTGAAGCGTCGGGAACATTCCTATGAAACCTTGGGTAATAGATGTAGCGGATAAGTGAAGTGCATGCAAAATTAAGTACCTAAGTTCAAGTCCCAGCGTGAGCAAAAACTGTCCGCGTTAGAAACACCTTTGAGGCTTCATTTGTATTATAATTATACAAATAATGTGAGAAAGTACGTGTTTTTGTAGCAACTTTAGTTTTGTTAAGTGAAGAAATATGTTTAGAAAATAGTGTATTCTTGTCAGTAAAAAATTAATTGAGATAGCTCACAAGACGGTGGATTTTTGTAATAAAAGACTTTGTTCTTGGCAGCGAAATAAACCGCTCCTCTCAGAACAAAGCCCTTCTATAGCAAAATCGAAAGTTTTAAGATATATCACATTCTTAGTACGCCGGAAACTTGGCCTCAAAAAAACTCTTATGTGCTTTCTTCAAAAAGCTCTTCGTAAATGTAATTTTTTCATCAGTTTTTATTGTACAGAAAAGTAACGGGCCCGATGCTATTTAAATTGTGAAAAAAATGTATCTTCATTTTTCGGTACAGATTCCATCCACTTGGACTACCACGTTCCTGGCTTTACTTTTCCAAACTTTCTCTGGTTTGCTATGCGTGTAGCGCGATTTGTTTCTTTTGTACATTTTCGAGAACATTTTTGTGTACTGACTTGTAATGTGAAGTGATTATGTAGTGAGCAATATAAACCTGTGCTATGTTCAAAAGTCGTTTCGTGCTCATACCTAAAATAATCTAACTTAATTTGTTACTATAGATGCGATGTTCAATTGTTCGATCTTCATCTTTTTTCGTACCGTCCATATGAAATATTTTCATCACGATGAAGACGAAATGACAGTGAAAAACGCTGGATTTCGTCATCCAATTTCGAAACACTACCGCCTAGGAACGAACGTCCTTTTCCCACCCTTTTTCTGTACAGAAAAGTGATGAAAGAATGACTGTGTAAGGCGGGCTTTAGTGGCGTGCGGCGTAGGCGTTGCGCGCCTGAGGCAGCGGCCGCGTGCAGGTGGCGAGCTGCCGTCTCGTCCCTGGGGGCGGTGGCCGACCTGGCCGTGGGGCAGTTCCTGCTGACGCACGCGTACCGGCGCGGCCGCAGCACGGTATCGGTGCCGTACGCCTCGGACCAGGTGGTGTGGGTGACGCCGGCGGCGCGGCCCCGCCCCCGCTGGACGGCGCTGGGCAGGGCGTTCGAGCCGCCCGTGTGGGCCGCCCTCGCCCTGGGGCTGGCGCTCGTCGCCGCCCTCCAGAGCGCCTGCGCGCGCCACGCCCCGTGAGTGCGCAGCGCCACCACCACCGTCGGCACCACAACGCACCATCACCATCGCCAACACCTTCACCACCAATGGCACCGTTCCTACGAACACCAAAACCATCACCATCATTCGCACTACAACACCAGTACCATTGGAGTTATCATCACCACCACAATCACGGCTCTACCAATACAAAAGAATCATCACCTCCACCATCGGCATTAAAAACACCATCAATATTGCATCCTCAGCCCCACGGGAATCATTGCCATGACCACACCGCTTCGACAATAACTTCACGGGCGAAAAGAAACAGTCCCTCTCAGATGTCTATACAATTCATGGAAAGTAAGTCAGATTTTTACTGTAGAATTAAACCTTTAATTTGAATGAAATGTGCAATAAAATAAAGAAATATACAAACTTATGTATAATTTCTCAAATTAAATACTGGAAATAGAACTGTCATGAACATATTGAATTGATATTTCAGAAACGTTGCCATCATATTTCTCTTGATTCGTCCCTGTCACGGCACCACCTCCACCTTCAACAGTCACCAACATCAACGAAAGCAACAGAAATTATTATCATTATTATTATTATTATTATTATTATTATTATTATTATTATTATTATTATTATTATTAATTTAATTGAACTTGGAAGTTGATTCAAATGTCTACAGGAAATTTAATGATGTACACACTGCTTATAAAGTTTTCGGCGACCACCTCATAAGTTATTGCAATTATTGGAAGGATTAACACATGATTAGTGATTACGCCTAAAATATCAATAGATCAAAATAATTGCAGATGATTACAGACAAACCAATTGAGAGGTTTCTTACAAGAACCAAACAAGTCAAAAATTACATGTTTTGAGATATTTCACTAAGTTATTCCCTACAACTGGCGATATCTGCTGAACATTATGGGATGTTTGAGCGTTGAACAGTGTTATTGAACAAAGCATAAATCGAACCCGTTCGGGTGTGCGGAAATTCGAATGATGGGATAAAGCTCAGAAATTAAGTAAAATAGACGTCAGTTATAAACATCTGAAAAATTGAATGTCGAACTATAATTGTTGTAATTAATGTATAGAAACGTAATTCGGTGTAAAAAGTATTTGTGTGCTTTCCTTGCAATGTCCCAGTATATGTTGCTGTGTGACGATGAGCTAGGGATGTACCACACGTACCCCTTAAACCATTGCGTCAAGCTTGGGCGTGGCTGGTAGGCCTTAGCTCGTAAAGAGCTGTGACAAAATATATACATACATACATAGAAACGTAATGTATAGAAAACTGTAAACAGAGGTCCTGTAAGAATAACGTAAGTTCAATTAAATGTTTATTAATTTTTCGTCCCAAAATTGGTTTGTGTAATTGAAGGGAATTGAGGGAGGTAGATACTGCTGAACGTCAGTTCCTAAATCCAAAATAATGATCTTAAAATGTATCTAAAAAGACAGATAATAGAAACGCCGTACACATAGAACTGCTGTGTGTGAGCGCAGAAAGCACAAGCAAGGCGTAGGCTTCCGTGGCCAAGATCGCGCAAATAATCTTGGCAGCCCGGGTGACGCCGCGTCGAAGGTTGTAGTGCCGACGTTTCGACCATCTTGTCGTGATCTTCCTTAGAAGACCAGCCCTGAGAAAGACCACGATAAGATGGTCGAAACGTCTGCCTCACAACCTTCAACGAGTCTCCCGGTAAGTCAAGATTATTTGCAAAACACCCTCAAGCATATACATACGGAAACTAACAATAAGACACGCCCGAATTCACAACCCCCTTTTTTTAAGGTCGCGACCAAATCTAGGTCATTAGCGAGCACTATTGCATTAAAAAGTATGGTAACTGTGAAGATGATATGGTGATGATAGGGGATGAAGGGACGAACACAAATACAACCATGACCGAGGCGGGCCTCGAGCCCGCGATCGTTCGGTCCGAGTTCGCTACGGCTCTACTACCTTAACGATCTCGGCCATCCGGACCGCCCACAAGAGCTTTATTTTTCCTCTTGCTGACAAAAATGACAGCAATATGTGTGCGCACTGTTTCGCCTCGCTTCGAATGGTGGCCTGCTACGCGGCGTGCGCAGGGGTGGGGCGGACGCGGGCTGGGAGCGCGGGGGCGCGGCCG
This sequence comes from Gryllus bimaculatus, assembly GCA_017312745.1. Taxonomy (NCBI): domain Eukaryota; kingdom Metazoa; phylum Arthropoda; class Insecta; order Orthoptera; family Gryllidae; genus Gryllus; species Gryllus bimaculatus. Next base: position 21,383,517 of record BOPP01000004.1, on the reverse strand, counting down.
TGCTGCGCGCGGCGGGGGCGCTGCTGGGCGCCGGGGTGCGCAGCCCGCGAGCTGCGCGCGGCCGGGCGCTGTTTGCCGCGTGGGTGGCGGTGGCGCTGGTCATGGGCAGCCTGGCGCAGTCCGCCCTAATGGCGCGCCTGCTGGAGCCCGGCCTCCAACCGCCGGCCGACTCGCTCGCCGCCATCTTGGCCGCGCCGCACCTCAGGCTCGCGCTCACGCCGCAGACTACGACGTTCAAGGAGAACCTCCAGGAGGACAACCCTGCGCTCAAGGTACACGGCGTGCGCACGCCATGCTCCCATTCATCACCCTTAATTCTAGCTATCCGATAAATTTATTAATTTAATTAATTAATTAATTAATTTATTATTTTATTTATTTATTTATTTATTTATTTATTTATTTATTTATTTATTTATTTATTTATTTATTTATTTATTTGTTTGTTTGTTTATTTAGTTAGTTAGTTACAGATTTTTGATATTATCCCTCAGTGTGCCCTTCGTGAAGCTATCGACTCGCTGCTACAATTACATGAAGAACGTGAATTTGAATAACTATATTTCTAACTGCAATCTAGAAAACCAACACAGATAATGGTGTTACATTTACTTTCAGAAGCAATACCAGTGACTATTTCAGCGTTTTGCTTGTTCTAAAGAAAATAAACGTCCCTTTAATATGTAATTATACATCAGTCAGATTTTAAACCGACAATTGACAAAAAAATTAAACATTTTGAATCGAAAGTATCTTGACTTTCAAATCGAAAGTATCTTGATTAAGTAAGTATGATAAGTAAGAGTGTTTTTCTACGTTCAGATTAGGAGATATGACAAAGAGTCTTGAGTGTTACAAGAGCTGTCCGCTCGTAAGTGAGAATTGTTACAACATGTGACTTTTTAATTAATTCCATATTATTGCTATATGCAACAAATAACAAAATGATTTCATAGAACATACTATCATGAAACGAAAACTAGGAAGTATACGCCTTTCAAACATATTCCTATTACTTAGCAAACACATTTATACAGGAGAGAATTTGGAAAGAAAATAAACGCGAAATAGCAATTAATAGTAAAGAATATAATTGTAATTCAAATCTCAGTTGTTGCTAGAACAAATCTGACAAACATTTTCGTAGGAAGCCACTAATCTAAGCCTTACGCACCTTCAGCTTGTGCGTGTACACCCCTTGCGCGTGTAGATACTTGGGTGACCCAGGCAGAATTAAAGGTTGCGGAGGAGATGCGCCATTGTGCGTTCCCATGTGCGTAGCGCAAAGCGATGGTGCAAATGGCGGACGAACGCGCGTCGCTCGACGAGGTGGCCCGCGGCCGCGGCGCCGCCATCCTCAACGCCCTCTGGCTGCGCTACCTACAGCGGCAGGGTTACCGCGACGCCAACGGCAACTCCCTGCTGCACCGCGTCGACAACGACGTGAGTTGCCTGAGTGAGCTGATTTTCTTTCAGATTTCCTCCCCAGTTATCCTGCAGAGGCAGGAATTGATTCAGTTGTGGAGCTTTACATCATTTTGCCACAGCTGCTTTAGCTTTTGCTTTGGGAGGGCAGATAACTTGGATATATTACGTATACTTAGCTTAAATCCAACTTATAACTATATATAGAAGAGCCATTTTGGGCTTTTTTAACCATTATATATAAACTTAACTCCGACTTATATTATAAATTTAACTCCGACACCGTGTGACCGATCTGCATGAAAGTTGGCACATCTACGTGTTTTTTTTTTAATCCAGAAGGTTTATGTGCTGTTAAGTTTGTTGTAACTCCACTAGATGGCGCTCTAGAACAAAACTGAATATGTCAAATTCAACCCGCAACATATTTTCATCTATATCGTTTAATAACTCCTAAACGAAGCGTTCTAGGGCATTAAAACTAACATTTTGAGTCCGAAGGCTTCAAAGAAACGTTTCTCACATCAGAATCTATACGATGAGATCTTCTTGAACATTCTATTACTTTTTTGCTGGTCCGGCGCTTCCTGATATTACATCACCTGTTCAGAGACGTGTAGAATATGCAACTAAATGTGAATGAGAGGAACAGAGAGTGACAGACAGATAAACTCACAGAGAGAGACACGGATACATTCAGACAGACAAACAGGAAGAGAGAGAGAGAGAGACGGAGAGAGAGAGAGAGAGGGGGGGACGGAGAGAGAAAGGGAGAGGGAAGGAGAAAGAGGGAGACGAAGGGCCGAATCTGTATGGCTCCGCTAGTAGTTTATACAGTAGAAAAGAGCTCTTGAATAGACTGGAGACAAAAAACTGTGCTACGAAATCCTGACGGTCCGTTCACGCATAAGCAAAATGGTGATAGACAGCATTGATTCATATGGCATACACAGTTAACATTTTCGCATTAGTTCTCGTAACTAAAAATCTGAAGTACTTTTCTGAATACTGAAAATTTTAACGGCAGGCTCTGATGCTAGTACAAAACCACTCTTGGATACACTTTTAGTAAAAGCATCTGGACACACTTACTAGATCTACAATATGTTTGATCACTTAATGTTTCACTTAAAGTGGGCAAAGCAACTCGCTCTGGACATTTGGTAGACTTTAATAATTTTCTAACAATTAAACCTGCTATGTAGTACACAATATTGTTTAAATAACTACTCAGTGGTATATCATCTAACGCATTTAAATATTATTCACAATCTTTGCTAAAACTGTCAGTGTCTCTTTTTTATCTCTTGTTCCTTGAGAGATTTAACTGTGCCACTGAATATTTGCCAATTCATTCTGAGTCAATAACGTTGCCCTTGAAACATGCAGTGATACTATACTTCCATAATATCGATTTGAAATTGGATTCTTAGAATTGTCATTCCAATCTCTTTTATATCTAATACAAGAAAATAGCAATTCTACATGGTCTTGTGAAAATTTTAAAGTTTAGAATTATTGAAAAGGAGCATTGTCTTGAATTAGGAATTCTGGAATCAACATGCCTACACTTTTTAGGCAGACAAGGAAACTTAGTATAAATGTGCTCCATGAATGCCACTTTATCATTAAAAGCAAGAATACGAAATCTTAAGTGATCTGAACTTCGTATATTATACATGTTAAGTTGATATCTTTATTGTTCTACCTCAAAACCAAATTGATGGATTATTACAGAACTTTTAATACTTTTAACTATTAACAGTAATATGGTCTACAAATACATGGATAACACTACTCAACAAAAAAAAAACTTTTTAACTCGCCTAGGATTTTGCAAAGAACTTATAATTATCGGTGTATGCTGAATCCAGAATTGGCATTATTTTCATTAAATTGGCTCTGTTTTTTGTGCTACAAACGTTGAAATGAATGATTCTATCACGAAACTCACATTTAACGCTAATATATATCTTTATATAAACATGGCTGTTTTTCATTTTAAACATTGAATATCGCATTATTTTCAGAATACTGTGATTGAGCTTCATCTTTTGAATACATCTTCTTTTGTTACAGAACAATGAGTTCTTCAGGAAGACGTTGTTGGAACGACCTTAATGTATTTTTCTACATTTATGGTTAATATATGCAACAAAAACAAAAAAGAAATATTACAAACTTTAAAAAAACAACATATGAAGCATATTTTGGTTAAAAAAACAGGGTTATCAAGAAAAGTCGTTGGCTCCCAATATGATATGTAAAACGTGTGTGAAGTGTCTCCGTCAGTGGAAAAATTTAGTATTAGTCAGAGTTGAAAATTTGGTGTGTCGATGTAATTCAGGTGTTAGCAGTGGATTAGAATACGATGGAAGTGTTGCTACAAAAGAGCATTTTTTTCAAAAAGAGCTCAGTGATTTAATACGTGGTCTCAGTTTGCCAAAACCAAAACACTTGCACTTTTAGCACACAGACTAACAGACACGAAATGTCTGACAGCGGAAGAGAAAATAACATTTTACACTACAAAAGACTCCTACTACACTTAAGTAAAAATGGAGACTTTGTATACAGTTCTAGATTTCCAAGATGACTTGTTCATATGGGTATTTCAGAATATCGACCCGAACACTGGCGGCTTTTCATAGACAGTTGCACTCGAAGTTAAATGTGTGTTTTACTGCATAATGGCAACTGCTATCCATCAATCTTGTTGAGTGACAATCAGTCACTCAATAAAAATTAAAGAAGAATATATTATCAAAATGATCTTAAAAACTTTGCTATCATGGCCATCAGTGGTCTATATGCGTAGATTTAAAGAGTCAATTTTTAATTTGGACCACAAAGTGGATACACAAAGTACTCATGTTTATATGCTTGTAAGATAGTCGAGCAAAGGAGAATCACTGGAAAAATTTGACATTGCTGCCAAGGAAAAATATCGCAAAAGGTGTGGCAAAGGTCGTGAAAGACTCAAAAATACCAAAGAAATAATATTTCTCTCTCCCCTGCACATAAAGTTGAGATTAATGAAGTAATTTGCGCGAGCACTAAAAAACAAAAGCAAATGCTTCAAATACATTTGCAGATTTTTCCCCGGACTAAGTACGGAAAAATTTAAATCTGGCGTTTTTGATTGGTCCCAAATTGATCAATAATCCAAATTTCACAAGTTCCATGAATGCTACTTAATCTTCAGCTGACACAGCTTTGTCATTCTTGTGAAACACTCTTTGGATAATCATAAAGCAGCAAATTATACAGAGCTGGTGCAAGACTTGCTTATAAACTTTCAAAATTTGGGTACAGATATGAGCATTAACGTACACTTTATCCATAGCCATCTACACCAACTTCCCGAAAACCATGGGAGTATCAATGGAGGAAAATGCGAGCGTTCTCATCATGAAATATGAATGATTAGAAGAAAGATATCAGGGCAAAAGCACATGCAAATACAGATACACATGACAGCAGATACTACCGGAATCTTCAATGTGATTTTTTGTGATTTGCAACGTAAAAGGAAATCATACAACGTTTTTCTAACGAGTATTGCTATAATGTTTTATATATAAATCTAAATATAATGAATATATTATAAATACGTATTTCACGTTTTTTAAATGAATAGGCATATTTAGTTTCATATAGTTCACGTTTTATGCCACTTACGAATAGCCTGCGCTCAATAACATTACACATACCCTAAAATGGCTTTACATTGTTTGGCAAAAAATGTGGGTTATCTAGTATTATTTATTATTTTTTGAAATGCGATAATATATGATGACATGCACTGATGAATTATGTAATTGTTGATATTCCCACTTTGCGATTTATACAGATTAAGAAAAGGTAGAAACTGAACGAGGATTTGATATAACCGAGACATAAATATTAGATACTCAAATAACAGTGGGGAAAATTTATTTATAAAAAAAATAAAATTAAAAAAAAAAGCACCGCAGCCGGTAGGACTCGAACCTACGCTCCCAGAGGGAATCTGATTTCTAGTCAGACGCCTTAACCACTCGGCCACGGCTGCTTGTCTCCTATCTTCATACGTTCTGTTCGTACCTGCAAATGCCTTCCATCACGCTGCGACAACTGCCTGGTAAGCGCATGCGTCCCCATCTTCCGGAATGTCGATGGCGCATAATTGGGGCGCGCCAACTATTTGTTTGTGATCGCGTGTGGTATTGCGTGTCTTAAGCATTGGTAAGGCTGTCAGTGTATTTAGCGTCATATTCGTAATTACAATGCAAGTGAGCACTTATGCACAAGCAGTCGTGGCCGAGTGGTTAAGGCGTCTGATTAGAAATCAGATTCCCTTTGGAAGCGTAGGTTCGAGTCCTACCGGCTGCGTGTCCACTTTTCCGCCTTTTTTTTTCGTGCTATGTAGTATAAAATAAGTATTGTAATGCTGTCGAAAAATACTGTCTTTTTGACATAAAAAACATAATTTTCATGGCCCCAGATGCCGGGAAAGTGCTCCTAAATGTTGTTAATTACTTTCTCACAAGTATAATAAAGTCACAGTCCACGTTGTGTAGATCATTGATTCCGACTTACTGATTCTCGGAAATTTGTCTCTCTGAGTGTCTGTGAAAAAGAGATGCAAAATTTGATGCAAAAGTGATATTCTTAAATCGATTTGGCAGCCGTTTGAATTTCAAATGGATATTTTAATTTTCTTAGGTAGGTACTTTACATTCACGCATCACATAAAAAAGCGATAATTTGATGTCGTATATTTTTTAGTACAGATCAAAAACTAGAACGAAGTGTAATCACCGCCTCTGCCTCTCTTATCTATTGCTTGTTGTTCAGTGGTTTCTATGAAAGTATCTTATTAAACTAATTTCACTAATTCCATGAAGTAAATTGAAATTTGCTCTCTTCAAAGATAGTATTAACAGAAAATCGTCAATTTTTAGTGGTGACATTTATCTATGCGACGTGCGATAGCGCCACAATATTTAAAAATTTTCTCAACATTAGCTCCAAATGTTTTCTCTAAATTGTTTGTTCGAACATAGAAAGTATACCAGAAACGGCGAGAATAATTAGTTTCTCGGAATTTCCGAAAATTGCAATTGTTTGATTTTTTCAACTGTTTCAACCACCTCCATTACCTACATTATTGAATACCTATGTATTGAATATTATCTTTCCTATAAAAAGAGATATTTAAATAGTCGTATTAATTTTACTTGCATAATAGTATATTTCCAATTTTTTAGTAAAATCAAGGCAATTTATAAAGTACGTTTTCTACATTTTCTCTAAAAAACGGCTATATTTTTATTGTTGTTATTCAAATAGAGCAATGATAGCTTAATGATATAGCACTTGTTGTTTAGTGGTTTCTACGAAAGTAGTTTATTCAACTAATTTCACTCTATTTGACTGGTAAATTGAAATGAATTGCTCTGTTCAAAGAAAGTTTGAATATTTATTCGTTAGAAAGTTAAAATATCGTTTATTCTGGCTCTCATCTGTAACTCTTCTTCCCAGAAGGTTTTTCTTCGGTTTTGATAAGCGGCAGACGTCGCAGGGCATCCAATCTAGACTCTAGTGTAAATGGCCCAACTCCTTAAAGCAATAGTCCTTTACAGCAGTCTTAGCACTCAGAGGTGTAAGCAAGGTTGCGTTGTCGTAAAGGCGGTAAAAAAATGAGATTTCACGCACCACGCCCAACTCAAGTACCTCAGTTCACAACACTAAATGAGATGTCGGCTGCAAACTTACATTTTACAACAATTAATAAGACTATATGCTGCTCAGAAGGTTGTCCCAATAGAACGATATCTTGGTCAGGTCGGCAGCTTATGAAGTCTCGCGAATCTCACCGGCAGTCTAGGGGTTGAATTTCAGCCTGGCTAATTATTTTTATTAAAAGTGTTTGATGAGAATATACCGCAATATTTTAAATGCAACGTCAGAATAGTAAATTACGTAACAAGGGCGCGAAAGAGGTGATAAAGAGACGAGTGCGGGATTCAGCTCGCGCTCGTGTTGCATATACTATTTTTTAACACGTCGTGAACGAAACGCAATGCGTCAAGTAAAGGAATATAAATTAAATATCAATTAACTACAAACACCTTATTCTATAAAAGTAAATGGATTACTGTCAGTGTCGTAACACTGTTTATAAATAATAAACACAGACGTCAACATAAAAAACAATTACGACTGGTTACAAATGTTTCGCAAATGTTTCCGCAATGTTTCGCATACTATGAAAAAATTAGCCATTTCGAACACGGAAAATAAGCACGAGAAACCGCGTTTCGCCCACGGCGAGTTAAAAAACAAATTTTCAATTTAACTTTTAAAATAAGAAATAAAAATATGTGGCTTTTAAATTTTGCTCTCCGTTTCGTTACGACTTTTAGATGATATTGAAATTTTATTTCGTGAGATGTTGAAATATAATAATACTACATAACTATTAACAATTATATATAAAGAGCCTCTTGTAGAACTACTGGTTCCATTAGTAGCAATTCCACTTCTGCATTCACGCTTCGTTTTTTCGTATGTATGGACTAAGTTAGGCATATTGCTCACCAACCATGCCCCCGAAAAATTCCCCTCATAATCCCCTAAACACTCCTCGACCCCTTCTCCGTGCATTTCTCCTTCGCCGGAGCGGCGCGAAGTGCCGGTTTAAACGACTTCCTGAGGTTATACCGTATACTAGACTTCAGGCAAAAATTACAACAGTTAAAAGTGATGTTTTATCTGCAGCACAGGGTTGGCGCATTTTGAATCGAGAAAGAGTCAAGTACGTTTTAAATTCTAACATATATGGCGTATATTATTTACAAGAAATATAAAGTTGAATAAAAATGGCAATAATCGTGTTCACTGAATTTCACGTACTAAATATAAACCTTGACATTATCATACAATAAATGATAAGCTAACAAACATCATGAAACATCACACAATTCAGTAATAGCATCGGAAATAAATGAACACACAGTACATAGTTTCTATATACCCTTGAACATTAGAAAAATTGCACTCAATAAAAAATTTCAAAGAGTATGTTACTAATAACTTCCACACACTTCATATATAACGTGTGTGAAGTGAAGTAAAATCATTCAAGTTACTAACAGTAAGTTTCAGTCATATATCAGTTTGGGAATAAGTATTCAAGTTTAAAAATTATTTTAAATAATTCTTTCGAAATACTTGCGTAGTCAATACAACAGATTTGTTAATTTAAGAACATTCTCTCACGAAAGACTACGTCGTAATAAATTATGTTTACTTAGTTCCAAGCTGTGCATTTGCTTTAGGAAATTTATAATATACAATTACAATAAATTATGAACATTTAAATATCTGATTTCAGTCTCGACCGTCCAGTGGGTTCGTTCCATTGATATATGAACGAGGTAAT
>BOPP01000004.1:21336336-21362954 GCA_017312745.1 Gryllus bimaculatus | reverse complement strand
AGACATATTCTTGAAACCCTCTCCATTGACCTGCATTTTATTACCGTTTGCACGGTGATGTCGAGACTTTGGTATTTACATTTTGAAACTATTGAGACTGAGCATCTTGTTTTCACCAACCTATTGCGATAGCATATTATACTCTCGTACTTACGTTCAGGAACACTATCATCTCCGTTCAGGGCCCGGACTACTAGAAATCCACGGGAGATCTAGATCTCATTATCGAAATTTAAACAAGAGTCGGGTCTTCAATAGGCTGTTTAATGAGGGCATCAAAGCTGCAACAAAAATATTCTTCCGTATTGCAGAGTTTTGGAATAGATTGATAAAAGGAAAATCTCTAGCTCATATTTGAAGGTGTCGGACAGTTCGAAACAAAAAATGAACTTTTCTAAATATTGGAAAATTCAAAGGCCAGTTTACTATCTATCCAATCTCTGCAATTTATACTATTGAAAAAAATTAACCAATTTTTAGATGCAGTAGAGTTTCGTGTAAGGTATCTCCCAAAAAAAATGATCCTTTTTAATTCGAAGGGCTGCGACATCAAGATTCGAATATAACAGTTTTAGTGCAACATGATTTCACGGTTTAGGTGCACGGTTTGTTCGCAGATTATCTGGACGAACGTTTTGAGAAATAAACATCTACACAATGTACGCGTGAAAACTATATACAGAGTACAAGAGCAGAAAAATCATATTTCTCCGTATCAGGGACTCATAAAGCATCCTTTAACAGTCCCAAATCGTTCACTTTTCTCACAGCGCTACATACGATACGAGAAAGTAAAAGATAAGTAAATGTTTTACTGTTATTTTTTAATTTTTGTGATACATTGTTTTTGTTTTGGACTGTCAAAGGGGTACTGCAAATAAGTAAAACTAAAAATAAAGTTGTTCGAAATTGTAAACCGAAAACCCAGAACCTCACTCCACAGAACGATGCAGATCACACATCTTTCGTTATTTGGTTAACCCACAATGCATCCTCGTTTCCATTGGCAAGATGCGCATGTTTGTGACAATTTTTTCGTGTAGAATATTGACTCTGTTTATTCTACGAATATATTTCTGAATCATGATACAAGTATACATTATAACTTGAATGCACTCCCGCACGAATCTTTTTATCTTCAAAAATGTCTTCAACTAAATTGCTACTGACATACTAAAATTTCAATTGAAAACCTTTCTTTGATCTCCTCTCTTCTCCTACGCGTAGATTTAGTATGTAACCTTCCCGTAGGTATATAGCAGAAATGCCCTGTACAGGAATGCCCCTTAAATACAATGCGGCTGATTCAGACATGGAGGAACTTGTACCTGGAGAGACTTCATAATCTTTTGTTTTACGCTTACAATTCCAAGATTGTTCACTAATTCGGTGTTGGGGTTTTGCAGTCAACTACTAAGTGCAAATCGTAAAACTCCTTCTTGGGTTTTTAAGGACGATTGATTGACTTTGTCTTATAATACATATTCTTTTATTTCAAAACAATGAGTTCTTCAGGAAGACCATAATGTATTTTGCAACTTGGGGGAATTATGCAACACAAACAGAAAAGAAATATTACAAACTTTATAAAAAATATATGAAGCATGTTTTGGAATAAAGCTGGCTTATTAAGAAAAATATCGCAAAACGTGCTGCAAATATCGTGAACGACCGTTTTGCAAAAAAATGATTCTCCTATCCTGCACATAATTAGGCATTAATTAAGTAATGTGCAAGCGCTAACAAAGAAGGCGATTGCTTTAATACATTTGCAGATTTTTCCTGGACTAATACGGAATATTTCATCTGGCGTATTTCAGAGCCCCAAATTCGGATTTGATCAATGATCAAATTTTCACAAGTTCTGTGATGATAATTAATCTTCTGCCTGGCACAAATCAGAAAGTATGCAAAACCGGTACAAGAGTTGCTTAAAACATCAAAATTTGGTGCAACTATGAGCTTAAGTACACTATACCATAGCCATCTAGACCAACTTAACGCAAACCTGGGATATAGAGTGATGGACAATGCGTGCATTTCCATCAAGAATATACGTGATGGAAAAAGATATCAGCCTATGCACATGCAAACAAATTCACAAGATGGCAGACTTCGGTCGGAGTCTTAAACGTGAGTGTCCTGATTTGAGAAGTAAAAGAAAATAATATAAGTTTTTAAACATCAATTGTGATTTGTTTCAAATCTATAAATGTAAATTAAGAATATATTAATATTACGTATTTCAGTTTTTAAATGAACAGGCATATTTATTTATATTCGTTAAGTTTATGACATTTACGCATAGCCTGTGCTCAGTAACATAAAACATATTTTTCGATGCAATTTCATCATCTCTAAAACTAGAGCCATATAGATAACCCAATGCCGTATTTGAAATCTGCGTTGAACATACACTAAAATGACTTCATACTGTTTGGCAAGAAAATTTGTGTTAACCAGTGTATTTATCATTCTGATATATGATAATATATATGACAAGCACTGATGAATAGAGTAAATGTTAATATTCATACTCGCGATTAATACAAATTAAGAAAAATGAAGAAGCTGAATTAGGTTTTAGCTAACCTAGACACAAGATCATAAATATTAAATACTCAAATACAGTTGAGAAAATTTAAAAAATGTCCCCGCACCGTAGGACTCGAACTACGCTCCAGAGGAATCTGATTTCTAGTCAGACGCCCTTACCACCTCGCCACGCTGCTTGTCTCCTACCTTAACGTTGTCTTCCTACTGCAAATGCTCCCATCACTGCTGCGCCATATGCGTGGTAAGTGCATGCGTCTCCTTCTTCCGAATGTCGATGCGGCACAATTTGGTGCGCCTACTACTTGTTTGTGATCGCGTGAGGTATTGCGTTTTTTAGCATTGGTAAGGATGTTGTTTTATTTATACAACATATGCTTAGTATGCAAGTGTGAGTTTTGCATAAGCAAGCCGTGGCGAGTGGTTAGGTCGGTTAAGGCGTCTGACTAGAAATCAGATTCCCTCTGGGAGCGTAGGTTCGAGTCCTACCGGCTGCGTAATCATTTTTCCCCTTCTTGTTTTCGTGCTAAGTAGTATAAAAAAGCATTGCAATGCTGTTGAAAAATGCCGAGTTAAAGAGAGAAAAAGTTGATGTTTCTGGTCGCAGATGCGGAAAAGTGCTCCTAAAAGTTGTTACTTACTTGTCTGAATCCTTGATACTGAGGATGAGTGATTTACGGCAATTTGTCTCTCTGAGTGTCTGTGAAAAAGAGATGCATAATTTTAAGCAAAAGTAATATTCTTAAATCGATTTGGCAGCCGTTTGAATTTAAAATGGATATTTTAATTTTCGGAGGTACTTAATTAACATTCGCGCATCACACACAAAAGCGATAATTTAATGTCGTATATTTCTCAGTACATCCCAAAAACTATAACGAAGGGTAATCATCGTCTCCGCCCCCCTTATCTATTACTTGTTGTTCAGTGTTTTCTATGTTAGTAACTTATTCAACTAATTTGACTAATTCCATGTAGTGAAATGAAATTTGCTCTCTTCAAAGATAGTATTAACTGAAAATCGTCAATGTTTTAGTGGTGACATTGGTCTATGTGGCGTGCGATATAGCCACAATATTTAAAAATTTCTCAAAATTTGCGTCACATGTTTTCTTTGTTTGAACATAGAAAGTATACCAGAATATGTGAGAATCCTATATTCATTAGTTTCTCAGAATTTTCGAAAATTGCAATTCTTTGCTATTTTTAACTGTTTCAACCACCTGCATTAACTACATTATTGAATTACATGTATTGAATATTATCTTTCCTTTAAAAAGAGATATTTAAATAGTCGTATTCATTTGACTATTATAATAGTATATTTCCAATTTTTTTAGTAAAATCAAGGCAATTAAAAAAATACATTATTAATATTTTCTCTAAAAAACGGCTAAATTATTTATTATTTTTACCCAAATAGAGCAATGATAGCTTAATGATATGGCAGAAGTTATATTTCTGTTGAAAATTCTAGAATTTTGAAAATTTTATCACAAACTTATTTTTCATATCTATTATTAGCTAAGGATTTCATTCTTAATAGAAAATATCAGTTAATATGAGATCTTAAAATAGTTAATGAACACTTTTCAGAAAATACTAGTTTTCGCGAAAATTACAGTTGAAATGTGGAGTATCAGAGGACTAATATAATATGAATGGGTGAAAACCAGAACGGCATAAAAGACATTTTATAAATTCCGAGATAATCATTATTGTTATTATACGGTATTTTTCAGTGGCAATATATTGTCGTGGTTTAAATTATCAATTGAAATATCATGGTTTTAAATGATAAAAAAGTACAACGACTTTACCGTAAAATTGACTTACAAAAACAGAATTCTCAGAGTTTATAAAATGTCATTTACACCCTTCAGATTTTCACCCATTCATATAATACTATAATACATATGTATACAAGGTACTTTTTGTATTAAAACGCAATAAATGATCGATGTCTTACTTAGTGAGGTTCCATAAGATTTTCGCCTCGTCTGTTCTTGATATGAAGAAAAAAAATCCTTTTCTCTCTTAACTTTTCAACTTCATCATTCTTTACTCTAACTCACATTTCACATTTGTATATTTACATTTCTTGACCTTTGGAAATACATTACGAATATTTGTTCGCAAAATGTTGAAATATCGTTTATCCTGGCTCTCGTCTTAAACTATTCTTCCCAGAAGGTTTTTCTTCAGTTTTGATAAGCGGCAGACGTCGCAGGGCATCCAATCTAGACTCTAGAATGGCTCAACTCTTAAAGCCATAGTCCTCCACAACAGTCTTTGCACAGATGCGTTTTCGTAAAAACGATAAACACCATGATATTTCACACAACACGCACAACGCAAGTGCCTCTGTTCACAAAATTGAATGAGATGTCGGCAGCAAACGTATATTTTTACAACAATTAAAGATAAGACTATATACTGCTCAGAAGGTTCTCCCAATTGAGCGTTATCTTGGTCAGGCCGGCAGCTTATGGAATCACGCGGATCTCACCTGCTGATAGGGAATCAAATTTCAGCCTGGCTAATTATTTTCTTTAAAAGTAGAAGAATCAATAATTTACGTAACAATGGCGCGAAATAGGTGATAAAGAGACTAGTGGGGGTTTCATCTCGTCCGAGGATTATAAATCAAATATCAATTAACTAGAAATACCTTACTTCTACAAAATTAAACGGATTTCTGTCAGTGTCGTAACACTGTTTATAAATAATAAACACAAACGTACATAAAAGAGAATTTGCGAATCGTTACAGAGGTTTCGCTTACTTTGAAAAAGTCAGCCATTTCGCACACGCAAGAGGCACGAAAAGACCGCGTCTCTCGCACAGCGAGGAAAAAATCAATTTTCATTTCAAGTTTTGAGATAAGAAATCAAAATACGTGGCTTTCGGATTTGGCACTCCGTTTTCTTATGACATTTAGATGATGATTGAAATTTTATTTAGTGAGATATTGTAAGATAATAATATTACGTAGTTATTAACAATAATACATGAAGTGCCCGTTGTAGCACTACTGGTTCCGTTAGTAGCAATTCCACTTCTGCATTGTACACGCTTTGCTTTTTTTATATGTATGTACTACGTTACGCATATTGCTCCCCACCGAAAGATTCCCCTCATAATCCACTAAACACCCCTCGACCCCTTCCCCGTGGATTTCTCCTTCGCCGGAGCGGCGTGAAGTGCCGGTTTAAAAGATTTCCTTGAGATTGTACCGTATACTATACTTCAGCCAAAAATTACAACACTTAAAGTGATGTATAATCTGGGCACAGGGTTACTTGTCTTTTGAATCGAATACAAAGAAAGAGTAAGTACGTTTCATATTATAACATGCAGAGCGTATATTATTTTCAAGGAATATAAAATTTAATAAAAATAGCAGTAATCGTTTTCACTGACTTTCACGTACTAAATGAAAACCTTGATATTATATTCACCATAAATCACAAACGAACAATAACACAACAACCATACATAAAATAGCATCTAAAAGAAATAAACATACACAATGCATACTGTCAATATACACTTGAACATTAGACAAATTGCTCTCCATGAAAAATTTCAACACATATGCAACCAACAACATCTACACAAATTATATATAACTTGTGTGAAGTGAAAAAAAACCTTTTAAGTTTTAAACATTAAGTTTCAGTCTTACATCACTTTAGGTATAAGTTTAATAATTTTCTTAATAACTCGAAAGATTTGCGTAGTGAATATTACAGATTTGTTAATTTAAGAGCATTCTCTAATTCTGGTGGAAAGCATTCTCTCCACCAGAGTAAAATTACTTGAACTCTTTTTATTCAAATCCAGAATTGATGTTCCTCCTTAAAGACCTTTGGAATAATCGCAACGTCGCCTCCAGAACACAGCGATACTGGACTAAAACAAAACCACATTCATCATTTTGAGTAGAAGGAATGCTAAGAGAACAATCCATCATTTGAACATTCACCTATCAGAGAAATTGAAATTCCAGCCAAGGAGAATAAACGTTGAATGATCTGCTATCTGCTAATATTTAAAAGCGTTTCGTCAGTATTGAAGAATGGTTACTTTAATATTAATGTTGAAGATTGTGATCGATTTCGGTAAAACACGAAACGTTGAAGAACCATCAAATTTGACTTTACTTACAACTTACGATTGTTTTATGTTACTTACGTTACTTGACAAACGTTGATGAAATCGGCCAAGAGATTATCAGCTAATACAACAGATTTCAACTCCAACACTGATCATAATGATAACTTAAAATCGGCGTCCCGAAACACCGTAAGGTAACTGATATTAAAACAGTTGCGCTGTGAACATATGCATTTTCCTCACGTTAACAGTGGAGAAATCGCTAACAGCGCGCCGCCGTGGAGCAACAATTAATATTAACACTGTGCAGCCTTGTGTCTTTTACACATTGATAGAGATTATATTATAGCTATTCAATTTATCTTGCGATCTGGTCCTTTTCACTTCCATCTTTTGTTGTAATTTAATTATAATTTGTTTTATAGAGTGGGCAATAGTGCGTGATAGGAGCGTCAGATTCTGACGTCCCATTATCCATCTGAGAGTGTATATTCAATTCGTCTTTATTTAAATATATTATTCAAAGGTAAATCTTGAAATAAGGACATGTCCAATTTTCCGAAAATATGATAATTTTTGGGGGGAAGTAGGGATATTTTTAAAGAATTATTTCCTCAAAAAAGGTTCCATTTTTTCTTTTGATTCATCTTCTTTATAATAAATGACGGCAAAGAAACTGGTGCTGGCCCCGTTCTTGAGGAATTCTCAGTATTTTCGAACATTACAACATATTAACATCCCAAAAGTACAATATTGATAATAGAGAGTTTCTAAAAAAACCTGTTTAAAATTTGAAGAGCAACAAAATAATTTTCTCGCATTATTTGTAATGTCTATGCAATATTATACCACTACATGAACCTGCAAATGTGTTTCCAATAAGAAAGATAGTGGCGTTAAACACGAGATAGTTCTCACGGATACCCTAGTGACCCTTTATAACGCAGAACAAGGCAAATTTTCGACGGAAGTTCACTTGTTTGACGGATAATCACCAATGAGGAGGTGACGTCTCGCAAGGATCCTCTTTCCCCATCTTGAGATAGAAGCGTTGAAACAAAACGCACCTCATTTTCGTATTCTTATACACGCTTTAAATCGAATTTGTAACCAATAGTTTCAGTGTTTCAGTTTTGAATTTGGTTCTCAATAGTTTGAGGTGAAGACACACGGTAATTTAAGGTCGGTACTCTATTCATTCAATGCGAATGCCGGAGCAGTTACTCTAAGAAGAGGCCACGAACCGCGTGGGATCTTTCCTTCCTCTTCCTTACCATACCCTCTCTCCTTACACACACTTACATGCGCCACACTACACATTGGTGAGAGCTGCCGGGAGTCACTTCAGTAGTAGCCTTGCTGTCCTGTAAGCTACTCATTTTCAATGACTCATGACGATTGTTAAATAGCGTCGGTTCATGTAGTAAGTTGGATAGATGCCTAAGTATCTGGGCTGCACTGACTCGACACAAGCTATGTTTTTTACAAAATAAACTGATTGTTTGGGACAATATTGGGTAGCCGTATTCCAATATTGATGTAACTAATATTTTATGCAGAAAGATGTAATAACGAATATTGAATATTGTTACTGTACTACAATGTGGTATTGAAGAAATAAGTTGACCGGTGATAATAATAATTTCAGAGATGCAAATTCAAATTCAAAACATTCTGTAATAAATTGAAGCGTAAATAAAAAATATCTAGACAGCATAGCACGCACTGGAAAGAGCGGAGCTCAATGTATTTCTCACAAAACATTAATGTTGCATTTCATCATAAAATACAAGAAAGTCTTACTAATAGAACAAAACAGCTGAAAAACAGCTTACAAAAATATTAATATAACATATAAGCATAAAAAACATTAGTAAATGAAATTACATACATCATTTTAACGTACACTCAGAATCGGTCGGCAGCTTAAAAAGATAATAAGTCCGGCGAACTAAAAAGACTCTTTCGTTTTATGTGTTTAATTTTGCACTTAAATTAATTGGGGTTCAGAGTAACGACTTTGGTTCTTAAATTTGGTTTTAGATTATGTTCTGGAGACATTTTCATTTGTGTTGAGAAACACGAGGCTTTCGTAGTTTAATGTGTCTGATTGGATTTATTTCGTCAAAACACAGTCAAATCTGTGGGCTATTTAATGCACAGGGCGCGGGGAAGATATCATCTGCTTTCTTAAGCTGAAGAATGTCAACACCATAGATGAATGATAATATAATATACCGAGAAAGCATGGTTAGATACATTTGAAAAGGATAAATTTTCGTTTCCAAGTAGTCCTGCTGCAATTAACATCAACTTCAAGTGTTGGTCGTATTTGTGTCATTAGTTATCAAAGAGATAATAAGTGGACAGAATTCAGTATCCGCATATTGAATTAACGTAATCTGTAAAATTAATTTTGATCAGTTTCGTATTTCGACGGTTGAACACAACAGGGACAAAATATCAAAACTAGAAATTTTCAATGTAAAAACTCAAAATGAAGTTATTAAATCCAATCGATTTAAAAAAATGTATGATAAGATCGAAGATCAATATATTTCAGTGATAACATACTTTTTAAAATACTACTTACAATTATACTCAGATTTCATTTTTTATCTCCTGTCCCTTGCTATCTACCCCTTCCCCAACGGCTCTACTTCAAAGTTAACAAGAGCGCAGATTAGCCAGAGCTTCACTCCCCATGTGTTTGATTCAATCATAAGAATCATTTATTATTGGGATTGCACATCTTTTCCGCCTATTAACGGATTTTACGTTTGAAAAATTCAAGATGAGCTTTCATCTTGATTTGGGTACAGTTATATATATTTTATATATTTCTTGAAAACTTTATTTCTTAAATCTTTATTAAAATAATTAATTTTGGAATATCCTTGCACTTTCTTGTTCCCCATTTGAAGCACCTAATGAAGGAGACGGATCATTCTCAGAAATGTGATGCTCGTAAGTTGAGGAGTTTTGAAAACTTAAAATATATTTTCTCATTTACATAAAATAGCGTAACATCACAAGATGTTGACACTATCAATTACATGATTGTTCAAAATTAAATAGTGTCTGTAAGAGTATCCATTAGCCTCCGGTTTGCCGATCCAAATTATCCAGAGCTCTCGCTTGCAACCAGAGAGTATGCCTGATGACCGGTACTGCCCAGGTAGTGATAACCTGAACGATATTAGGCCGCTGAGCAATCCGGTTCTAAGAAACTTTCGAACATGCCGCTAGTATTCAGAATGGGCTGAGGTCTTCATTTGTGAGAAATAACCTCCAGAACCTGCGGGAAGACTATATACTTGTAAACCTCCTCCATGGACGTGCCTCTTTATTACCGTTTTGTTAGAGTGATCTCGAGGTCATTGTAATTTTACATTTGAAATTATTAAAACTGAACATATGTCTTCACCATACCTAATTGCGATAGGCATATTACACACTCGTATTACGTTCAGGAACACTATCATCTCCGTTTCAGGGTTTCAGAACTACTAGAAATCCAGGGAGAATCTAGGTCTCATCTTCGACATTTGAGAAACAAGTTGTGTCTTCAATAGGGTACTAGTGAGAGCATCAAACCTGTAACAATATAAATATTCTTCCGTATTGCAGAGTTTTGGAATAGATTGATAAAAGAAAAATCTCTAGCTTTAAAATTGAAGGTGTTGGACACGTTCGAAACAAAAACGAACTTTTCTAATATTGGAAAATTCAAAGGCCAGTGTTACTATCTATCCAATCTCTGCCATTTATACTATTTGAAAAAAAAATGTAACCAATTTTTAGATGCAGTAAGAGTTTCGTGTAAGGTACCCCCAAAAATAAAATGATCCTTTTTTAATTCGAAGGCCTGCGACAACAAGATCGACCGATACATAACAGTTCTAGTGCAAGATGATTTCACGATTTAGGTGCACGGTTTGTTCGCATATTATCGAACGAACGTTTTGAGAAATAAACATCTACACAACGTACGAGAGAAAACTATATACTGCGTATAAGAGCAAGAAAAATCCACTTCTCTGTATCAGGGACACACAAATATTCTCTTTACTGTCCAAAAACTTCCACTTTTTATCACAGCGCTACATACTTTACAGATACGAGTAAGTAAAAAGATATGTTAACTGTTCATTTTTTAGCATTTTGTGATATATTGTTTTGTTTGAAACTGTCAAAGAGAGTACTGCACAACTGAAAAGATAAAAAAGTAAACTTTAAATCCGACGTATTAATTTAAAATTAATTAAATAATGGCCCCAAATTCGCACAATGATGTATGATCCAAATTTCACATGTTTCATGACTGAACCTCATTCTTCCGCCTGGCACATCTTAGTCATTGTTGTCAAGAACTCTTTGGATAAACATAAAGCTACAAATTATGGAGACTGGTGCAAGACTTGTAAAAGAATTTTCAAAATTTGGATGCAACTATGAGCATAAACGTTCCCTATCTCCATAATCATCTAGACCAACATTCCCGAGAACCTTGGGAATATGAGTGAAGGACAATGCTAGCATTCTCATCAAGAAATATACGTGATGGCAGAAAGATATAAGGGCAAATGCACGTGCAAATACAAATACACATGATGGCAGATTACTGCTAGAGTCTTCAACGAGATTTTCCTGATATGCAACGTAATTCAATTGGTAAATGAAAATATAATGAATATATTAAATTACGAATTTTAGGTTTTTATAAATGAATAGGCATATTAGGATTCATTTAGTTCACATTGCATGTCGTTTACGACGAGCCTGTGCTCAATAACCTGAAACAAAATTTTTTTCGTTGCAATTTTCATCAACGCACAACTAGAGTCAATATAAGATAAATAATGCCGTATTTGAATACTGGTCATTAAACATTCCCTAAAATGACTGTGTTATCCAATGTAATTAATCATTTCTGAAATGTGAAAATATATGATGAGAGATTAATTGAATAATTGTTGAAATTCATACTTTGCGATTACTACAGATTAAGAAAAGGAAGAAGCTGAATTAGGTTTTTTCCATAACCGAGTCAAAAGATCATAAATATTTGATAGTCAAAACACAGTTGAGAAAATTTTTTAAAAAATGTTTCCGTAGCCGGTAGGACTCGAAACTACGCTCACAAAGGGAATCTGAATTCTAGTCAGACGCCTTAACCAGTCCAATGTAATTTATTTTGATCTGTAAATGTAAATATATTGAAAATATTAATGTTACGTATTTCATGTTTTTTAAAAGAATAGGCATATTTAGTTACACACTTTTATGCAATTTACGATTAGCCTGTGCTCAATAACAAAAAACAATATTTTTTAATGCAATTTTCATCCTCTCAAAAACTAGTGCTATTATAAGGAAACCAACGCCGCATATGGAATCTGGGCATTAAACATACCCTAAAATGACTTTACATTGTTTATCAAGAAATGTGTGTTAACCAGTGTTATATATCATTTGTGAACTGGATAATATATAACGATGATTAAATTGGTAATTGTGAGATTAAAAACTTCGCATTAATACCAGATAAGAAAAATGGAGAAAACTTAATTTAGTTTTACCCTTAACGAACCACACGATCTTTATGTCGTAGTGTAATACTCGGAATACCAGTTGAGAAAATTAATAAAATTCCCCCGCAGCCGGTAGGACTCGAACCTACGCTCCCTGAGAGAATCTGATTTCTAGTCAGACGCCTTAACCACTCGGCCACGGCTGCTCATGAGAAAAACGGCAATATACACTATCTTTAGATCCACTAACTAAATTAAGCGTGTAAATATGTCATGCAGGTGGAGTAAGTAAAGAAAAAAAAGAGTCCACACGCAGCCTATAGGACACGAACTTACGCTTTCAGAGGGAATCTGGTTTCTAGTCAGACACTCGACCACGGCTGGTCATTGTTAAGCGCAATATGCAAACTACCTTTAGATACACTAACACACGCAACAAACCATTATCAGTGTTTAAAGAAAGCAATGTCACATGAACTGTCAGAAGACGTTGGCATACACCTTTTGTGCGCCCTAAGCATTGAGGAAGGAAAACAAGCTTGCACTTACAACGCAGTTATTTCGATATCAGACGTAAGCCTTTTCAACGTATTATACGAGACATTGATAAGCGTGTTTGTATAGAACAATTTATTTAACCTTAAATATAAATGCATATATTACCAAGTCATGGAGCAGCCGTGGCCCGTTGTTAAGGCATCTGCCTAGAAATCAGATTCCCTCTGGGAGTGTAGGTTCGAGTTCTACCGGCTGCGTGTGGCATTTCGTTTTCTCAAACGTTACTACATAGGAGTGTAAAATTTACAAATGGAAGTGGTAGTGACAGCAGTAAAATGAAAGACAAGTACCTCTTCGCCACGTAGGCGGTGACTAATATGCTTCGAATCAGCGGACGCTTCAAAGTTTTGAAGGGCAGAAATGCGTAATAATGGTTGGAAGTGAACATCTTGCGAAATGTAGTTACAAGACTTTAACACATATTTATTTCTACGGAATAATAAATTTAAAAACAACAACATGCAATTTATTTTTGAAGCAGATTTTCGAGAAAGGTTTATTCAGTACTAAAGGTTTATTATATACTAACGTTTTTGGAACAATTCACTAAAACATTTGAAGTAATTATACAATTTTCCTTAGCCATTTGCTTTTCACCTTCTTTGATAGAAAACTATTAGAAAAGCGTTTTACTCTTGACAAATCCTCGAAAACTTGTCCGTGCAAAAATGCAGAATCAAGCTTGTACAACTCCACTCAATGCAATGTCGAAAATAGATATTTGAACGCAATGAAGTGTCGAAAGCGCCGTACCAGAGAAAATGTAATAGAATGTACAATATGTAGTTAACCGCGTGAGGAACGTTTCTTTGGGCATCAGAGTTCAAGGTTTTATGGTCCTGGGACGCATCGTTTTGGAGATAGATAACTAAATAGATTAGAGCAATGCTACTCGAGTGTTGTGGGTAGCAAAGTGCAGTTTCTCATGTCCCCGTTAAATTTTTTTTCATTACAGTCCCCATTTATAAAGATTGGTTTACGTGCTTTATCTAAGACGCGCAGTCAACCTCTCGAATCTCCACCTCACGTGCGTATAAGCAAAAGCTCATCTGCCAGTGGTTAAAAATGCTAAACTAACAAGGGTGCCAAAGCATTAACTATGGAACTTCATTTAATCACATATCAGATTTTTACGACACGTATAGGCAAGTCACATTCACATCATTCGTCTGCAAGAAGGATATGCCTGCGCTTACCATGCAGTTACTTCGAAGTGCGATGTTAGGCTTTTGCAGTATCATATGAAAACATGAAGCATATGACGATAATGGGAAAGTAGTCGTGGCCGACTGGTTAAGGCGTCTGACTCGAAATCTTTTTTCCTTAGGGAGTGTACGTTCGAGTCTTACCAGCTGCGTTGATTTTTGTTATTTGCGGCAGCGAATGAAACTTTTATTTCTAAAATTTCACTTTTGAGAGTCTAACATTTTTATGACTAGATAACTATATGTACTGACTACATGCGAAACCATCTCAGTTAAATAGTTCTCTTTATTAGACACCCGTCTCAGTGTAAGAAGTGTTGTCTCTGAAATGTCTCTGAGCGAGACAATCAAGAGTTCGAGTCATGGTGGTGGCGGGTATTCGACACTAGCTACATGCTAGGTCTAATCCGATCTGGATGAGGATTCTAGCTAGGTGTAGAATTGTGGCCATTTTCTAGGTCGAATCTGGATGAGAAGTGTAGGGGTTGGCTGCTCTCATTGGTAGATATCCGTTCTTTCTTCGATCAGTACCGAGCTAATACCTGAGCATTGTTTTTCCAAACGAGTCACCAATCACGCGCGATATTCCATCCAGTATCCAAACCCACTCCTCACACCTTACACTCACACTCTTTCTCTATGAAACACGAAACTATCGCACATCACGGGATTCTCATTAAGGCTTAGTGCCTGGGAGAAGATATCAGGAGGGGGAAACCCGTAAGTGGACGTGTTGGTTGGCACCAGATCTCACGTTACAAAGGGAGGTACATCTCTACCTCCCGGGATATATTATCGCTTACACTTATGGGACTAATTATCATAGCTGTTGTTGCACCTTGGAACACAAAAGCATCAAATCAACAATCATAACGGACTATATGCCAATGATTATTAAGAACATAGAGACGAGCGACTACGTGGTGTACCAGAAAATCGCAAGACGACTTACCTCCATAAATATCGTCATGAAGAAAAAAATGCTGATTGTAAACATTTGCAGGTTCATGTAGTGGTATAATATTACATAGACATTACAAATAATGCGGGAAAATTCTTTTGTTGCACACAAAATTTAAAACAGGTTTTTTAGAAAACTCTCTATTACCAATATTGCACTTTTGGGATGTTAATATGTTGCAATGTTCGAAAATACTGAGAATTCCACAAGAACGGGGCCAGCACCAGTTTTTTTGCCGTCATTTATTATAAAGAAGATAAATGAAAAGAAAAAATGGTACCTTTTTTGAGGAAATAATTGTTTAAAAATATCCCTACTGCACGCCAAAATTAATCATATTTTCGGAAAATTGTACATGTCCTTATTTCAAGATTTATCTTTAAATAATATATTTAAATAAAGATCAATCGAACATACACTCTCAGATGGATAATGGGACGCCGGAATCTTACGCTACTACCACTCTATGGCCCGCTCTATAAAGCAAATTCTAAATAAATTACAACAAAATTTGGAAATGAAAAAAACCAGACCGCAAGATAAATTGAATAGTTTTAATGTAATCTATCAATGTGTAAAAGACACAATGCTGCAATGTGTTTGGATTAATTGTGGCTCCACCGCTGGGCGCTGTTAGTGATTTGCCCACTGTTAATCGAGAGTAAAATGCATGTGTTCACCGCGCAACTGTTGTAATACCAGTTACCGTAGTGTTTCGGGACGCCGAATTTAAATAATCGTTTTGATCAGTGTTTGAGTAGACGTCTGTTGAATTAGCTGATAATCTCTTGGCCGATTTGATCAACAGTTGTCAAGTAAGACTTGACGACCGTGAACGTTTACGACCGATCAAATTTTATGGTTCTTCAACGTTTTGTGTTTTACCGATATTGATCACAATCTTCAACATTAACATTAAATTACGTTAACATTAAAAGGCGTTCAAGATAATATAATTTCGAATGGTACTACGAATAAATAAATAAATAGGTGGGTTAGTTTGGCATGATATGAAACAGCCATTCAACGCAAAGGAACTGTAAAGCAGCTACGCCAGACTTATGATGATTTTAAACGACCAAAAACAAAAGTATACATATGACAAGGTTTGTGAAATTTCATAAAAGATTGTTAACTTATTCTTTAACTATAATTTTATTAAAAAATTTGTTAGGTGCTGTTGCCTCACTTGTTAAATGTATGTGATGTATACACAATTGAAATTAAGTAATGTTTTTGTATAAGTCTGGTGAACATGAATAAAACTGGTGGTGACCCATCTATCGAATTCCAACTGAATCAGACAATTACAGATAGCAATTATCGTTAATTGAAGAGCTGGTTGATCCATTTCCCAATACATTTGACTGTAATGCAGAATTATAATTTGCTAGGTATGAGCTGAAACATCCTTATATTAGAGTGGTATGATTGCCATGTATGCAGTGTGCTTGACAGGTAGGCTTGTGAAGATTTTTGAGTTTTTTGGGCAAAACATACGTTTTTTTGTTTGCTTTAGAAAAATAAAAACATTATAGTGTCGTTGCTACCTCACCTCTATGAGAAGAAGTTTTCGAAAACTTCAGCTTCTTACCGAACACTGCGAACCGTTGAGCGAGTACCTACAACGAAGTATAGAGGGCACCGCTACAAATCCCGACGCCGAGAGTTCTCCACTTCATTGCACCGACCGTTCAGGAGTTTCTTCTGCAGAAACTCACAAAGTGATAAGAAAAAATAAGAGTCCACGACCATTTTGCGTAACGAGCTTCGTGAAAAAGTGCTTTGTAAGAGTTGCCAGTAACTACGAGAACCTAACGGAAACGCCATAGGAAAATCTCTCAAGTGTTGGAAAAATTGTGATATGCCAAATTAAAATTCTTTCAATTCAATTGAAACATAAAACATTTAATAAACGTGAATCCAAAAGGAATAATAATTACTTCCATTTTACGTTAAGAATCTCAGTGCATTTAGACACGCAGTAAATACGTAATTGAAATACCATTCTAATAAGGAACATTTTTCCTCGTAGCTTTTATTTTCTCTTGATTTTATATTTATAATTAATTCGTATCTTCCAATTTTATTTAATGTCTGGTGAAATACGAAACTTCAAGAAGATGGTTATATTCTCGCATCGGTGAGCGAGAATTACAAATAGACCACATCTATGCAAGCTACGGAACGAGGCGGCTCACGAATTCACCAACAGCGTTAGAAGGTGACACGAGAAGGACCTTCGGAATTTATGTTCAGTAGTTACATAATTATCTCGTTCATATGTCAATGGACTTATTACGAAGCAACCGATTTCAGTCGGGACTGAAATCAGATATTTAAATGTTCATAATTTATTGTAATTGTATATTATAAATTTTCTAAACTAAATGCACAGTTTGGACCAAAGTAAACGTCATTTATTACGAGGAATTCTTTCGTGAAAGAATGTTCTTAAATTAACAAATCTGTTGTATTGTCTACGCAAAACTTTCGAAAGAGTTAGTTAAAAGAATTCTGAATCTTGAATACTTATTCCCTAACTGATTTAAGACTGAAACTTACTGTTAATGACTTGAAAGGTTTTACTTCACTTCACCCAAGTAATAAATGAATTGTGTATAAGTTATTAGTTATATACGTGTTGAATTTTTTTATTGAGTGCAATTTTTCTAATGTTCAAGTGTATATAGAAACTTGTATTGTATTGTATTGTATATAATTGTTCATTTCTTTCATATGCTATTTCATGTAATATTGTTGTGTTTTTTTCCCCTTATGATTTATAGTGATTATACTGTCAAGTTTTTAAGTTAGTAAGTGAAATTTAGTGAAAACCATTATTGCCATTTTTATTAAATTTTATATTTGTTGAAATTAATCTACGCTCTGTATGTTATAATGAAAACCTTTTTGACTCTCTTTGTATTCGATTCGAAAGACCACATGTGCTACAGACTAAACATCATTTTCAACTGTTGTCATTTTTGGCTAAAGTGTAGTATACGGTACCTACCTCCGAAAATTAAAATATCCATTTTTTAATTCAAACGGCTGCCAGACCGAGTTAAGAATATCACTTTTGCTTAAAATTCTGTACCTTTTTCACCCTGCATCTCTTTTTCACAGTCACTCAAAGACACGAATTGCCGAAAATCATTTAGTTGGTATCAATGATCCACACAACGTGGACTATGACGATGTTAGACATGCGAAAAAGTATTTAACAAATTTAGGATCACTTTTCCGGCATCTGTGGCCAAGAAAATCAAGTTTTTCTGTCAAAAAGTCGGCATTATTAACAGAAATACAATCATTTTTGTATACTACTTAGCACGAAAAGTGAGGGGGGAAAAATATACGCGCAGCCGGTAGGACTCGAACCTACGCTCCCAGAGGGAATCTGATTTCTAGTCAGACGCCTTAACCACTCGGCCACGGCTGCTTGCATCAGAAGACTTATTTGCATTGTATTAAAGTAAATTTTGCTAAATTAATGTATAAACCATCTTTAGCAAGGTTAAAAACATGCAATATCACACGCCAAGCAGCTGGCGCACGCTCATTATGCGCCATCGTCATTCCCGAAGAAGGATAGCCATGCGCTTACCAGGCAATTATGTCGTAGCATGATGGAAGGCATTTAGCAGTAAGAACATAAAGAACAAAATGTTTAGGCAAGCAGCCGTGGCCGAGTGGTTAAGGCGTCTGACTAGAAATCAGATTCCCTCTGGGAGCGTAGGTTCGAGTCCTACCGGCTGCGGGGGAATTTTATTAATTTTCTCAACTGGTATTCGAGTATCTAACACTACGACATAAAGATCGTGTGGTTCGGTTAAGGTAAAACCTAATTCAGTTTCTCCATTTTCTTAATCTGTATTAATCGCAAGTTTTAATATCAACAATTACTCAATTAATCAGTCGTTATATATTATCACAGTTCACAAATGATATATAACACTGGATAACACACATTTCTTGATAAACAATGTAAAGTCATTTTAGGGTATGTTTAATGCCCAGAATCCAAATACGGCATTCGATTCCTTATATTAACTATAGATTTTTAGATGATGAAAAATGCATTGAAAAAATATTGTTTTATGTTATTGAGCACTGGCTAATCGTAAATTGCATAAAACGTGAACTAAATGAACCTATGAGCCTATTCATTGAAAAAAACTTGAAATACGTAA
Source organism: Gryllus bimaculatus (assembly GCA_017312745.1). Taxonomy (NCBI): domain Eukaryota; kingdom Metazoa; phylum Arthropoda; class Insecta; order Orthoptera; family Gryllidae; genus Gryllus; species Gryllus bimaculatus. The sequence goes on along the minus strand of BOPP01000004.1, from coordinate 21,343,828 downwards.
TATTAATATTTTCAATATATTTACATTTACAGATCACAATAAATAACATTGGGGTGGTTAAGGAGTGTGACTAGAATTCAGAATCCCTTTGGGAACGTAGTTTCGAGTCCTACCGGCTGCGGAAACGTTTTTTTTTAATTTTCTCAACAGTTTTTTGAGTATCTAATATTTATGATATTTTGGCACGGTTATTTAAAAAACCCAGCTTCTTTCTTTTCTTAATCTGTATCTATCGCAATGTATGAATATCAACAAGTATATATTTGTCGATATTCATACTCTCATCATATATTTTCACATTTCAGAAAGGATAAATTACATTGGATAAGACACATTTTCTTGCCAAAGAATGTAAAGTCGTTTTTGGGTGTGTTTAATGTCCATTTTTCAAATACGGCATTGGTTATCTTATATTGACTCTAGTTTTGAGATGATGAAAATTGCATCGAAAAAATATTGTTTTAAGGTTATTGAGCACAGGCTATTCGTATATGGCATTAAATGTGAACTAAATGAATCTAATTATCCCTATTCATTTAAAAAAACTTGAAATACGTAATTTAATATATTCATGTTATTTACATTTACAAATTGACACAAATCCAAAATAATTGTTTGAAAAACAAAATATGATTTCCTTTTACGTTTAAATCAAGAAAATCTCGTTGAAGAATCCGGCAATAATCTGCCATCATGTTTATTTGTATTTGTATGTTAATTTGCCCTGATATCTTTCTGCCACCACGTATATGTCTTAATGAGAATGCTGGCATTGTTCTTCACTCATATTCCCAAGGTTCTCGGAATGTTGGTCTAGATGGTTATGGAGATAGGGATCCTTAATGCTCATAGTTGCACCTAATTTTGAAAATTCTTAAGCAAGTCTTGAACCATCTCCATAATTAGCTGCTTTATGATTATCCAAAGAGTTCTTGACAACAATGACTAAGATGTGTCAGGCAGAAAAAAAGTGTCAGTCATGGAACATGTGAAATTTGGATCATTCATCATTGTCCAAATTTGGAGCCCATTAAATACGCCGGATTAAAAATTTTCCGTACTCAGTCCAGGGAAAACTCTGCAAATGTATTTGAGCTTTAGCTTTTTTTGTTTAGCGCTCGCACAAATTACTTCATTAATCCCTACTTTATGTGTAGGATAGGGAGAATCATCATTTCTTTTGCAACTAATGGGTCCTCCACGATATTTGCCGCACGTTTTGCGATATTTTTCCTTGTCGGCTATTTCACTTTTTTCCCGTGCTTCTCCTTTGCTTTTCTATGTTACACATCAAGCAGAGAAAATGTGAGTACTTTGTGTATCCACTTTGTAGTCCATGTAAAAAATTGAATATCTGGAAATCTACGCATATAGACTATTGGTGGAACGCTTCCAGAGGGAATCTGGTTTCTAGTCAGACACTCGGCCACGGCTGCTCATTGTTAAGCGCAAAATGCAAACTACCTTTAGATACACTAATACACGCAACAAACCATTATCAGTGTTTAAAGAAAGCAATGTCACATGAACTGTCATAAAACTTTGGCATACACCTTTTGTGCGCCGTAAGCACTGCGGAAAAAAACACGCTTGCACTTACAACGCAGTTATTTCGATACCAGACGTAAGCGTTTTCAAAGTATTACAAGAAACTTTTATAAGGATGTTTATATCACCAAATTTATTTAAAGTTGAAATCAAATGCATATATTACCACGACATGGACCAGCCACGGCCTAGTGGTTAAGGCGTCTGAGTAGAAATCAGATTCCCTCTGGGAGCGTAGATTCGATTTCCGTCAGCTGCGTGTGACGTTTTATTTTTTCAAACTTTACTACATAGGAGTGTAAAACTTACAAATGGAAGTGGTAGTGACAGAAGTAAAATAAAAGACAAATACCTCTTTGCCACGTAGGTGGTGACAAACATGATTCGAATTAGCGGACGCTTTAATGTTTTCAAGCGCAGAAATAAGTAATAGTGGTTGGGTGTCTGCATCTTGCGAAATGTATTTAGACAAGTTTTCGTGGTAGTCTTTTACAAGAGCAATTGTAATGTAACTCTGTAACACATGAGATGCATTACGCCCTGAGGAAGGTCGCAGAATGGCGACCGATACGTCGGCACCTTCGCCATGGACGCGGCGTCACCCGGACAGCCTAGTAAATTCTGTAACACATATTGGCTGTGCAACAACTGTGTAATCAATTATAAAATATCCATTCATCACGACTCATAGTTTTAAAAAGGCGCGGGTAAGCCTAATTCAATGAGTGCTATAGTTCTCTTTGATATGGACACCTTTATATATGGAATGTCCTACGGGAGTGGAGTGAAATTAACAGTATCTGTCTCATGACAAGTTTGAAATATTCACTTCTTGTACTTCACCTCTGAAACTGGATCTTTCTTGTGGAAAATTGCAATTCCAGTTTGTATAGATGCTAAAGAACATACAAAACTTAATAATAATAACGACAAAGGAAATGGAATAATTACGCTTACCGCAACACCAAACTATGTATTTCTTCAATATCACAGTGATCAATTACGAGAGATCGTCTGCTAATTATTCTGTGATTACAAATGGAATCTATTGCAGTAAACCTTGTAGTATTTGCTATTGATGCCGGTCTTACATCAGTAGCGCGCGCGTGTGTGTGTGTGATGTAAGATGCTTTGCCCGAAAACACTATTGGAATAAAACGAATAACGCGCCACGCAAATTGCTTAAACTTCCGATTGCTTATTTCTTGGCACAGTTACTTCTACGTCCTTTAGTCTCGTTAGTTTATTCCGGGAGGTGGCACTGCTCTTCGATGGAAGTTGGGATCCGAAGCCGACATACACCCTAGCTTTCGGAGGTTTCCACACTTTTAGACATCTCTCCCAGCATGTCACTGACTCAACTGGGATAAGCTCGAGTGGCCATTGGCTGCTCTCCCCAATGTGTGGTAGTGTGTCGCATGTGAGTGTGTATAAGGAGAGAGGCTGGGATATGGAAGAGAAAGGAAATATTACACGCGCATCGTTGCCTCTTCTTAGAGTAACTGCTCCGGCATTTGCATGGAATGAATAGAGTACCGACCTTAAATTAACGTGTGGCTCGACCTCAAACTATTGGGAACCAAATTGTAAACTGATACTATTGTTTATAGATTCGATTAAAGCGTTTATTAGAATACGTAAATGAGGTGCGTTTTGTATCTACGCTTCTATCTCAAGATGGGGAAAGGGGATCCTTGTGAGACGTCCCCTTCCCATTGGTGATTATCCGTCACAGTACACGTAAAATTCGGTCGAAAATTTGCCTTGTTCTTGCATTATAAAGGCTCACTAGCGTATCCGTGACAACTATCGCATGTTAAACCCCACTATCTTTCTTATCGTTTTATTTTTATAATAGTGGTGGATTTGTTAATGAAACGTATCTATTTTTACAGAATATTAAATACAACAACAAAAAACAACATGAAATTGATATTTGAAACAAATTTTCGAGAAAGGTTCATTAAGTACTAAAGGTTTATTATATACTAACGTTTTTGGAACAATTCACTAAAACATTTGAAGAAATTATACAATCTTCCTTAGAAATTTGCTTTTAACTCTCTTTGATTGTCAGAAAACTATTGGAAAGCGTTTTACTCTTGAGAAATCTACGTAAACTTGTCCATACAAAAATACTGATTCAAGCTTGTGCAACTCTATGCAATGTCGCAAATTGAAATTTTAATGCAATGAAGTTGCGTAAAGCGCTGATCCGGAAAATATATAATAGAAATTACAATATGTAATTTGGTGCGTGTTGTACGTTGCTTTCGCCTTCAGAATTCGCCGTTTTAAGGTCCTGGAATGCTTCGTTTCGGAGATAGATAACAAAATAACTTTCAGCAATGCTACTCGACTGTTGTGGGTAGCAAAGTGCAATTTTTCACGTCTCCGTGATTTTTTTTTCTTTAGAGTTATCATCTAAATGTTGGTTTTCGTGCGAGTGCCGCAAAACCCATATACTCGTATTCTATCGAAATAATTTAGAAGAGTATTCTTTTGATTGCCTTGAGGAGCGGTGACTTTCGGGCTTTATTTAAGACGCAATTACGTAAATCGACAATTATTTCCATTTACAAAGCTACTCAATCAACTAATTGAGGAACTTCATTCGTTTAATCATATATCACGTTTTTACGAGACATATAGGCAGGTCACATTCACATCATTCGTCTGCAAGACGGATAGGCATCCATTGAAAAAGGATATGCTACGCTCACCATGCCGTTATTCGAAGTGCTATATAAGAGATTTTGAGTATCATATGAAAGCATTAAGCGTATTAGTGTAAAACATAAGCAGCCGTGGCCGAGTGGTTAAGGCGTCTGACTCGAAATCAGATTCCCTCTGGGAGCGTAGGTTCAAGTCCTACCGGCTGCGTTTGTTTTTGTTATTGCGGCTGCGAACGAAACTTTCATTTCAAAAATTTCACTTTTGACTGTCTAATATTTTTATGAGTGGATATCTATATGGGGCGACTACCTGCAAAACCATCTCAGTTAAATAGTTCTCTCTATTAGTCACTCGTCTGGAACCGCTCAGTGTAACAAGTGTTGTTCTGAGCGGGACAACCGAGTTCGAGTCATGTTGGTGGCAGTTATTCGACACGAGCTAAATTTCTAGGTCTGATCCGATCAGGATATGAATTGTAGTTAGGTGGAGAATTGTAGCCATAGAATGATGTGAATGTGTAGGTCGGACTGGATGACAAGTGTAGGGATTGACTGCTCTCATATGTAGATATCCGTTCTTTCTTCCATCAGTACCGAGCTAATACCGGTGCATTGTCTTTTCAAATGGGTCATCAATCGCGCGTGATATTCCCTCAAGATTCCAAGCCCTCTTCTCACACCTTACATTCAGACGCTTACTCTAATAAACACGAAACTACCGCATATCACAGGATAATTGTTGGGACTTAGTGCCTGGGAGAAGATATCAGGAGGGGAAACCCGTAAGCGGACGTGTTGGTTGGCACCAGATCTCACGTTACAACGAGAGAGGTACATCTCTACCTCCCGGGATATAATATTCCTTACATTACCGGACTAATTACCAGAGCTGTTGTTGCACCTGGAAACGTAAAACAATGATATCAATAATCAATAACGACTATATGCCAATGATTATTAAGAACATAGAGACGAGTGGTGGACGACTACGTGGTGTACCAGAAAATCGCAAGACGACTGAACTCTGTGAATATCTTCATGAAGAAAAAAAATGCTGACAACACATTTGCAGGTTCATGTAGTAGATATTACAATTATGCGAGAGCTGCACTACAAATTTAAAACATATTTTAAGAAAAAATCTCTATTATCAGTATTGTACTTTTGGTATGTTAATATGTTGTAATGTTCGAAAATACTGAGAATTCCTTTAAAACATGTCCAACATCAGTTTCTTTGCCGTCATTTGTTATGAAGAAGAAGCAAAAAAAAACTTTTTTTGAGAAAATAATTGTGCAAAAATATCCTATATTTCAAGCCAAATTAATAACATTTTTGGGAAATTGTACCTGTCCTTATTTCAAGATTTATCTTTGAATAATATATTTAAATCAAGACGAAATGAACATACACTTTTAGATGGATAATGGGACGGCAGAATTTGACGCTACTATCACACACTATTGCCCACTATTATATAAAACAAATTCTGATTTAATTGCATCAAAAGTTGGAAATGAAGAGGACGTTATCGCAAGGTAAATTGAATAGTTTTAATGTAATCTTTATCAATGTGTAAAAGACGCAATGCTGCACTGTTTATATTAATTGTGGCTCCACGGCTGGGCGCTGTTAGCGATTTACTCACTGCTAACCAAGAGTAAAATGCATGTGTTCACCGCGCAAGTGCTTTAATACCAGTTACCTTAGGGTGTTTCGGGACGTCAAATTTAAATAATACTTTTGATCAGTGTTGGCGTTACGTCTGTTGAATTAGTTGATAATCTCTTAGCCGATTTGATCAACAGTTGTCAAGTAAGACTTCACGACCGTGAACATTTACGACCGATCAAATTTGATGGTTTTTCAACGTTTTCAACCGATATCGATCACAATCTTTAACATTACTATTAAATTACGTTAATATTAAAATACGTTTAAGAGAATATAATTTCAAATGGTATTACGAATAAATAAATAGGTGCGAATAAAGAAATAGGTGGGTAAGGTTGGCATGATATTAAACTGTCATTCAACGCAAACGAACTGTAAAGCAGCTACGCCAGTTTTATGATGATTTTAAAAGAAGACCGGAACCAAAAATTAACACATGACATGTGTCGTGAAATTTCATGAATGAGTGTAAAATTTTTCTTTAACTATAATTTTATTCAAATATTTCATAGGTGCTTTTAGCTCATGTTATTTGTAAGTGATTTATACACAAGTAATGTTTTTGTATAAGTCTGGTTAACATGAATAAAACTGTTGCTGACCCATAGAATCCCAACTGAATCAGACAATTACAGATAGCAATTATCCTTAATTGAAGAGCTGATTGATCCATTTCCCAATACATTTGACTGAAATGCAAAATTTTAATATGCAAGCTATGAGCTGAAAATATCCTTATAGTAGAGAGGTATGGTTGCCATGTATGCAGTGAGCTTGACAGGCATGCTTCTGAAGATTTTTCAGTTTTCTGAGCAAAACATTATTTTTTTTCTTGTTTGCTCTTGAAAAATAGAAACATTATAGTGTAGCCGCTACCTCGCGTCAAAGAGGAGAAGCTTTCGAAAGTTTTACCGAACAGTGCGAACAGTTGACCGAGTACCTACAACGAAGGATAGAGGGCACCGCTACAAAGCCAGACGCAGAGAGTTATCCACTTCATTGCACCGACCATTCAGGAGTATCTTCTGCAGAAATTGATAGGTAAAAATAAGAGTCTAAGACCATTTTGCGTAACGAGCTTCGTGAAAAAGTGCTCTGTACGAGTTGCCAGTAACTACGGGAATCTAACGGAAACGCTATAGGAAAAGTTCTAAAGTTGTGGCGAAATTGTGATAAGCCAAATTAAAATACTTTCAATTCAAAAGATACATAAAAAAAATTATAAACTGAATCCAAAAGGAATAATAACTACTTCCATTTTACGTTAGGAATCTGAGGGCATTTAGACACGCATTAAATACGTAATTAAAATACCATTCTCATAAGGAACATTTTTCCTTGCAGCTTTTTTTGTCTCTTGATTTTATATCAGGAATTTACTTCATATCTTCCAATCTTATTCAATGTCTAATGGAATACGAAACTTCAACAAGCTGGTTATATTCTCGCATTGGTGAGCGAGAGTTACAACATAGACCACATGTATGCAGGTTACGGAACGAGGCGGTTAACGAATTCAGCGACAGCGTTGGACGGCGACGCGAGAAGGGCCTTCGCAGCCGACACCGTGTCCGAGAAGACTCAGCTCTGGTTTC